>VWZY01002763.1:105564-123788 GCA_013399075.1 Chloroceryle aenea | reverse complement strand
GGTGGTGGTGGTGGTGATATTATCAGCATATAATGTTAGGTGCTGTTTGAAGCACATTTTAGGTGTTCATCAATAATATGTTCAAAGTAGGTAAGATATCAATTGCTTGCAAAGTTTTGCAAATATATATGTAATTTTGGAAGCGTAAGGACACTCAGGACTGTCTGTCATCAACACTTTCAGCAAATGCCACTTCTTTTTTTTTGAAATTATTTTATCTAAAGCATAGTTAATATAGTCGTGATTAGCCTCACCTCGGAGTGGCAGCTGTTGGATGTCTTTCCAGTAGTCCAGGATACTAGAAGGTGGATTTTGTTCCACTGAGGTCCACAATTGCATAATGCTCATTTCAGTGGGCATCTGCTGTGAGCAAAGGACAGGACGGTAGCTTTTCTAGGCACAAATCTCTGTTTTCTTTTTTATTTAAGGTTTGATGTAATGGAAACTACATCATCATATAGGGTGAACAGCAGGCATATCTGAAACTTATGTAAAATGTCTTGCAAACATAAAAGGACAGGAAAAAGCCTGTGCTACAGTCAGTATGTTTAACAGTCATGCCCATATTTTGGTAACTTGTAGGTGCTTGAGAAGACTTTTTGATGTCCAGCAGGACTTCAGAAACTGTATCTATACACTAAGCTAAAAAATTGCTATTTCTGTTAATACTACCTGTCTGATTGCTGTGTAGAAAAAGGGGTTTGTTACTGTATGAAATGGAGTAAGAGCCACGCATTGCACGTGTATACGTATACATACGATACTTAATGTGCATATACTCCATGTATCTAAATGTACTCAGTGTACACATACACAGAGTGTAGATAATGTGATTTACACCTTGAATGATGTAGCATCATTAATTACTGGATTAGCTTGTATGTTTTGCTAAAGATGTGCAAGAATATGACCATTTCTGTATGCCCTAAATCTGCTGGATATTAAAGCACCACCAGATTATTTTTTTTTCCCATAGGAAATGGAGCTCCCTCTTCCCCACCCCCTGTTAAATGCAGATGATTACTAATTTAGACCCCTTCTGACAAAACAGTTTGAAATCGCCTGATAGCAATAGCAGCTAAATCTTACCTAGATTTAGTGAAAGGTGTACAGGGTGCTGGCAACAATGAGGCGTGATTTTAGTTACTCCCAGATAAAATCCCCACCCTTAAGCATGAGTTTGCTGTTGTTTCAGTATCTCACTGAGTTGCTTTTAAGTCTTCAGACCATTAAGAGTGACTGGGTACTTTCACTTTATTGAGCAAACAGGCTGGGAGGAGACAAATCATCATCTCTTCCCCCTTTTATATTCCCTTGTTCTTAAATGTCAGAGGTCATGATCCCAGAAAGGTAGATGATCATCAGTAATTTTGTGGGCTATGCTCTTTAGTAGTCATTGGGACTTCAAAGATACTCTGCATTGAAGAACAGCTATAGGCCACTACACAATGCAAAGATACAGTGAAGATAGCAGTTCTTGGAGCACTGTAATGCCATGGAGTACAACCTGGCTCCCACAGCTGATACACACTCCCGGCTTTCTCCTTGCGCTCCCAGGTGTGGTTTTTGGAAATGCTAGTACAGAACCGTGACTTCAGTTTCTTTTCTCTTGTCCTAAGGGAACCTGCAGAGGAGGTAATTTCCAGGGGCATTTGTTGTCAACATTACTGCCCTCTTACTTTGTAGATGCTGCTCCGGCAACTTCAAAAGTTTCACTGTAGAGGAAAGCTAACCACCCTACCTTAGCTGAAGTTTCATGCTTCGTTTTACTTTACAGTCACAGCCCTGAATAGGCAGTAT
The DNA here is from genome assembly GCA_013399075.1 of Chloroceryle aenea. Classification (NCBI taxonomy): domain Eukaryota; kingdom Metazoa; phylum Chordata; class Aves; order Coraciiformes; family Cerylidae; genus Chloroceryle; species Chloroceryle aenea. The sequence goes on along the minus strand of VWZY01002763.1, from coordinate 121,988 downwards.
GAAAAGCAGGCACAGGAATCATGGATTTGCTGCAAGAATAACTTAAGAAACTTGTTGGTATTAGCGAAGAAGCATGTGTGTGAATGTGTTGTGTGATATGAGGGGAGAATCCCAGTTAAAATGTTGTTGCTAAATAAACGACAAAGACGTTACAAACAGCGTGAGACTGCGGGCCAACTATCGTTATATTAATAAATCATCAATTCTGGTCTGTGCGTGGGATTTTTAAATGGAATAGTGTGATTATTTTTTTCACCAATTGTCATTTTTTCTGATTTTAATTTAGTTTGTGTCTTTTGTTTGTTTTTCTTTCTTTTTTTCAGCATTTACTAAATGTTGTCAAGAAACTGGTCTTCTTATGGTGGTAAAGTGTCGGCAAGAGAACACAGCACTGAAAGACTGTCTGGTTGGCTAGTAAGTCCCTCAATTTTTTGTTGGACTTTTTGTTGCATGGCTCATACTAATCTAGAAATGAGTAGAAGTCTTAAATCTCCTGAAAAGGGTTATGCAAAGTTAGAGACTTTAATGTATTTTCTGAAAATTGTATCTTCGCTTTATTAAAAAACATGATGGTCAGGGCCCTACCTGACAAGATTTTCCTGCCTTAATAAAGCTGCTCTACGGCTATAAAGGCTCTTTTCTGGATTTAAATGATGACACATCCAGGTTTTCAGCCTAGATGACATGTACTATTCACTATGCTGAATTACATACGGAGGGAGCAGAAGCACCTTCATACCCTGTTAGTGAGACAGGGTAAGTTGCTTTGATGCTCAGCAGGGCTTTGGAAAGCGTATCTATACACTAAGCTTAGAGAAAGGATAGGATTTGGCATCTTGAACTGCTTTTTAAGATTCAGCCTTTGTCCTGAAAGTGTCCTGCTGTTGTCAACAGCAATAACAGGAAATTATTAGATATTGAGGAGATCAACTTGATCCCATGGTGAATTGAAACATCTCTTCTAGGAGTCCTAATTTATCCCCAGTGCTGTCAGGGTGATGCGTTTGTTTCTTGAATATCCCAGGGTGAGAGTTGGAGACGTTTTGAGTTTGACTGGGGGTGGAGAGAAGGGGGTAGGTTGTTTTTATGGTGAAAAGTGTGTCCTGCCCTGTTAAAGCAGGGATTAAAATTAAGTGCCTTCGAACTAGTGACAAGTTATTCTCAAGTATTGGGGAACTGATTTAAAAAACATGTGCAGCCAAGCGAGAGTTCAGGCCTCACTGCAGTGAAAATTGATGGAGTTACTCAGTTTTATTTGTCTATACCTTTGCCAGATCAAAACAACACCACTGAAACAAATTACTACTTAAAAAAATAAATGTTTAGTGCTTGATTAAATAAATGTAACATCAAAATTATGTGAAAAATATATTAATGATTGAGGACCTACATGTCTCCTGTTCAAGACATCTAGTTGAACCTGTTCCCAGTAGTTGCTTGGGTGCATTAAAAAAAAAAAAGTGTACTCTAGCAGATTCCCAAGCTGAAGAAGCTAACTGCAAATAATAACAAACTATTGAGCTGAACTGAAATACCAAGTAACTTTCCTTTCCTTTTCATGGCTTCACTGCAAAGGCTTGAAAAGGGCTAAGTCTCAAGAGAGAGCAGTATCAGGGGAGGATGTTGACCAACTCAGTTTTTAGAGTGTACAAAGATAACTGCTTATGTACTTTATAAAAAAAGGTATTTTATTATTGGAGGCAGGCAAAGTGGGTGTGAAAGGAAGATCAGTTATGAGTATTATTCATGCAATGCCTGTTCCATATTCCAACATGAAAACCAGTATTATTTATTTGTCTGTCTTGTAGCTATTCTGATCCATCATTTTATGAAGAATGCAAAACTGAGTATTTGAAGCAGAGGGAAGAATACAGAGCAACGGGAATTAAGAAAAAAAGACAGAAGCTTACTTCAAATGTGTAGTTAAAGTATAAAATGAACTTTTCAAATTCTATATCCAACTTTGATTTGACTTGATTTAAACAGATTGAAATAATCTGTATCCCCCTGTGTAGAATTCAACTGAAATACACAAAATGAGATGAAAAGAGAATAAAAGAATCTCTGAATTTAAAAGTAAATTTTTAAATTTTCCATAATTAAAGATATAAAGCATGCTGTCACAGTTCACAAGGGAAGTTGCAAAGGTCTGTTCCTCTGGACTTGAGATTTTGTTACCAGTTTACAAATGGCCTTCTGGAATTTTAAGCTGTGTCTAGTTATGTGTGGCAGGCTACATAAAAACTTCAGGGTGAATAACTCAAGTTGTAGTAACTGATCACATATTGAGTATACATTAAAATGGGTCCATTTGTCATCTGAACCTGAGGGTAGATGGAGATGCTCTTGATGCTCCAAATAGAAGAGAAGAGTGGCAAATGCAGAAGAGAAGAGATCCTTGGACCAATTTGATTTATGTTTTTGATGAAAATGTTGAGTCATAGGAGAGCGTAATAGTACTTTTGCTTATACCATGACTCATTCTTAAGTCAGCATTGTTAGACAAGGGGGATGCCCCACGCATGTTTGTGGCCCAAAATGACCATTTTGTCTCTAGAGGAAGAAATCATCTAATCAAGATCTTCCCTGAGCATGCAAGAAGGTATGCTGAAGGCAAAGTCATTGAGAGCAGTATCGTCCCCTGCTTTCCTCTTTCAGAATGAAGATGATTTTGAATGATTCTCCTGACACTTCAGGAGTGAGCAAGTGACCACACTTGCAAAATTGCAGGTAGAGGTGAGTAAACAACTTGCAGCAATTAAGTGCAAGCAAGTATCTATTTAAAAAGGGGCATGGAAAGGGTTTTTTGTGTAGTTGAGACTTCTTAACTTTAGAACTCTCAAATGCATAAATGACTTAGAGATAGTAAAAATTTATATTACTATTTTAGGGTATCTTTTGAAGCATTAAGAAAAAAAATACAAGTAAGGAAAGGTTGTTGCACTTAGAAAACTTACACAGTAACTTTAGGGCCCTGACTTTTTTTGCTTGTCTGAGTTAATAGGACTTGTTACTTATCCCCCAGAAGATGCAAAATTTGACTTGCATATTTTGGGACTGTTTCACTACAAGCCCAGCATTGCTCTAATTATTCAAGTAGGAAAATAAAAATCACACTTGGAGATGCATGTATGTGGAGCACTTGCATTAATGTTGCAGGTTAGTCCTTGCCCTTTATTCTGTGCCTTTTACTCAATAATAATGTTGCTTTTGCTATTAGACAGCACACTGGCTGGAGGACTAGGGAGTGTTTGTGAATGAAAAACTGAAAAGGTGTGTAGCATTGTGCCTTGTTGGGCAAACTTCTGTGGCATTCAGCTCTAAAACTAACCCTCTTAAAAGTGCTTCTGTGGAGTAAGGTTTCCTACAGAGGTTGAACTTGCTCTTGGCTCCTCAGTTCAAGCATTTTGGAAAAACAAAAATATTTCAAATCCATTAATGGAAACTGAGTGGTTTCCCTACATGTATTTAAAAAAAAAAAGGAAACTTAAGGTAGATGGTGAAACAGTTGGGATTTTTTTAAGGACAGTGACTGTTCTGTTAGCCCGCTGTGAAAATCTGCTACATCAGACTCTGGAAAGTGAGTCTAAGTGTTTGTAATTGTTAAAAGCATTCCAAAGTGAATTTGGGCTGAAGTGAGCATTCTCTTAGAGGCAAGTCCTGTGTGCTTCCAGTGCCACACGCCTGCACTGAGGGTTCATCTGGGTCTTACTCAGGATCACACCATAGCTGCTGAACACAGAAAACAGCACCAGCAATGGATTTCTCCTTTTTAATTATCATTAATTGTCATGGCTTGTTTACTGTTTGTGTTCCATTCCACTATTATTCCTACGAAGCAAGCAAAGCAGCGTTACTTACCCTAAGATGCAGAGCAGGCAGATGTATGGTCCCCAGGTGCAGGGGAGCTGGTCGGCATGCGTGTTTAGTGGGCATCCCCACGGAGACAACACAATCTTGGATGTCAGGATAGGTGTAGCTCAGCTCTCCATTCCTGAGTCCAGCTTTTATAGAGCCCCCGTGACCTGACAAGCACAGCCAGTGCATGCTAGAAGGCAGTGGCTCAAGGCAGCAACCCCACCCAGCAGGGTTGGCCTCTGGTCTTTCTGCAGCTGCACATCCCCCAGTATGGGGGTTGTGCGCCCCCCTACTCCACTAGGCCTTCCTCATCTTCAGCTACCTCATCCTTGACTGTGAACTCTACTGTCCTGTTCAAGGACAGTGTGATCTTGCCAGCTTTCCTCTGATAAGAGCTACTCCCTCAGATAGAGGAACAGAAACTCCCTTGGCAGCTCTCACAGCTCTCCTCTGATAAGAACAGAAACCTTTCTTTGCAGCTCTGTACCCATCCCGTGAGTTCCCACAACAGAATGAATCACCCTATTGGCAACCATCGATCAAAGTATTGTCAAACCACCCTTACAGCAGGTGAGAGGGAACCCCAGTGCATTGACCACTACTGCTGAGAAGGAATTAGTCTGTACTGGAACAAAGCCCAGTTTAACCTTCAGGTATTGCTCCGCCACCATTCTATACATGCTGTATGTGACAGATTGTAACAACTCACTTCTGCACTGATAACCCAACTCAACTGGCAAGTCTGAAATTGCATATGCTGAACTGGGCTGTTATGGAATCATAGAATGGTTTGCATTGGAAGGGACCTTAAAAAATCATCTAGTCCCATGGGCAGGGACACCTTCCCCTAGACCGGGTTGCTCAAGGCCCCACGCAACCTGGATTTGAATACATCCAGTGATGGAGCATTCACAACTTCCCTGGACAACCTCTTCCAGTGTCTCACCACCCCTGCAGTGAAGAGCTTCTTCCTAATTTCTCATCTAAATCTACCCTCTTCCAGTTTGAAGTCATTACCCCATATCTTATTACTACAAGCCCTTGTAGAAAGTCCATTAATTTCTCTTTACCTACACTCTTGTATATATAAGGAGAAACTGGGTTATTGCAGCTCCTCCTTTGTTTACTGTGGCATGAACTTTGAGCTGGGCTTTGCCCTTGGCTCTGGTATCAACTTCCTCTGTAGTACACCCACGGCCTTAACCTGATGCTTTCTAATTTTGAATTTTTCATTTCACGCTTCTCCCTTTCTTAATGGCTTGGGCAGTATCCTGTATTTTAATTGCATTTGCATATTATATTTAAAGTTTCAATGAAAGAATGAGCCCTAAGAAGTGACATACTCAATAGTAATGCATTGCTTTCAGTTTTGTTTTTGTCTCACTTGAAACCTCTCCTTCCTACTCAGGTTTAGAGGAAGCAGCTCTAGATTCTCGAGAATCAATGTAAGGAAACATCAGTAGTATTTGGCAACGCCTTCAGCTGTGCTTCAGCAGTGAACTGGAAGCTTTTTTGCTACATGTTGCTTATTTTTTAAAAAGCACTTCAATTTTGTCAGAAGTTACTCGTAAATGACAAGAGGGTATAGTTCTGGAAGCCTGGCTGTCTTCTCCCCCTCAGCCCCTCCACATCCCAACACAAGCCATGTTAACTGCCTGTACCTGCTGAGAGTAGCCAGCTATAGGTGACTGGAAAGGGAGCTGATGGGAGGTGCAGAGATGCAGTACTTTGTCTATGTCTCCAGCTAAACAAGGGACTGCAACTCCAACTAATGGTCCCTAGCCCCTTCTGCATGTTTTTCTCATTTTGAAATCAATTCTTCAAGATTCTTAGATATTATTATTATTCTGCACAGGAGTAGACAAGTGGTGGAATTAATCTAAGTGCTTCTCCAGCTAGCCTATTACTATTAAAAGGTTACCTAAGTGCAGAGGCCTAGTTCAGTTAGGTCAGCCAAAGCTGAAGTGTCAGTGCCATTAGCCCATCACAGTTACTATTTGTCTAAGTGATGTTTTCAAGTACATGATCATCTTAAAAATTAAGGTGGCATACCCCACGTTTACAGTTCCAATTTCATGCCTGTTACAACAGGAAGCTTTCACAAAGTTGTATGGCTTTGACTGTAGCCATACACCTAGCCTGCATGCCATGATTACCTCCTGTAATAGGGACCACAGGGTCAGCCTCTTTAAAAACATTCATTCTGTGGCAACTTTGATTGACACTGATGGAATAAAACACCAGAGGACTGTCACCTAGCACCCCTTCACATGGTATAGCAAGGCATCTTCGTCACAGTCGCATCTTTGCCTCTTCATAGCACTTGGGAGAACTTGGCAAGAACCCAAGACAGCCATTTTTCACTTCACGCTACACTCTCTCCATGTATTAAAGCTCTCAACAAACTTCTGAGACAAGCCTCCTACGAATGCAAGAGCTAAAAGGAAGGAAGGAGGGAGTGGTGTCTTATACTTACTAGAAAAGTGTCTTCATAGAGGAAAATGAAAACTCAGAGGAAAGACGAGTTTGTAATGCACAGGGTTTTAAGAGGAGTAGAACTACCAACCACTGCAGCCTAAGACATGACCCAGCGATTAAGCTGCAAGCCAGAAACCCATTGTGCCTCATATTTAGTACAGACATACTTCTCCTGCAAGAAGTTCTTGTGATCTCTGTGCTGGTCCAAAAATGGCCAGCTACAGTTGCAATGGAAGTGTTCCATCCAGTTAAAAATCAGTTCCGTAGCAGTAAGCACCTGGTTTTTCCTTTCATGCTTCTCCCGCAGACCAACCCTCCATGCTCAAACACCATCATCTTACCACTTACTCCTGTATCTTCATGTTTGAACCACTTTGTCTCTTCCCTCTTACAAAAGAATGAAATTAATTCTGCTAAACACAGATAACAGATTCTTTAACAGATGATACTTAAAACAGAGAACAGAATTTAAAAATTCACCTGCAAGTCAGTTAACCAAAATGAGGGTTTAGTTACTTTAATACTGGTAATAAAAATGAAGTCCACTGTCCTATGTTCATATAATTGCACGTAGCACACCATTCCCCCTATGTAAAGGGGCCAAATCCTGACCCCTAAAAAAATCCCAAACCCCCAGCCTCAAACCCCACATGCCTTTTTTGTATTCAAACTACACCATACAACAGGGAAACAGCTCCCTGCTCAGTGACTGCTGTTCTGCACAGGGCCTGGCAGAAGAAAACAGGAGAGTCATGGTCCAGAGGTTTTCTCTCTTCCCTCACCAGGCCACAGCATCATTAAAAATACAGGTGCCTGAACACAGCAGCCTCCCAAGACTACAGCAAATTGGTTTTGAAACAAAATTAAATCTGTTTTACATAACCAGTATAGTTCCTATGATATTTCCATAGGCCTGTGTTGAATTACTTGGAATGGGTATTGCCTTTAGTGTAACTTCACCATATATTTATTACTACTGTCTTCTTCCAGCTGAAAAAATCTGAATGCACCACAGCTAATTTGGGACTTTGCCTTTTTCAGTGCAGCTCATAAGATGAAAACTAATCAGTTGTACACCCATAGGAGTGTCAGGGAGACTTAAAATTACCAGCTTTTAGAAATACTTTAAATGAATCAAACAGTGGAAGCTTACATGAGGTATTAGAAGGTTAATTCAACTCTCCAGCTAGCCAAATATGTATTCAGCAGCTTACCCAATGCTCACTTGCATGTTGCAAAGCAATAACCTCCTCCTGCTCCAAAACCTGTCTTCCCTTTCTAGTAAAGGGAATTTATGCTTTTGTAATTAAAAACTTTCAAACCAGTGTTAAAACTTTCAAAGTGTACATTCAAGTTAAGTATGTTAAATGACACAGAAAATTAGATGAGGACTTCAGTCCTTCACTTTACACAATGTTACGGGTTTATACAACAACGGGACAAACACCCCAGCCCCTTTACCACAGCTCTTTCTGGATGGCATTTGCTGATGCTGGGAGAAGATTTCACTTCTGAAAATGGAAAAAAAGCACTGTAAAGCACTAGTGGCACAAATTTAAGTGACTTTCCCACCTTGAGTCAAAATCTGAGTGTATGCTTCAGACCAACAGACACTTCACAAGCCCACTGGCTCTCAGGTGACTTCAAATTATATTTAATTTCATTACAATTTTTAAGTGTTAGAGCTTGGCCACAGCAATGAGTGTGGAAATGGTGCCTTCAGCAAGCTCTCTGTCATGCTGCCCTCCTCTTGCTGGTAGCAGCAGTTCTTGTGAAGTCCCTCTCATCAAACATCACTGCTCCTTTCTCCAGCACAGAACATAAGAGTCAAAAGCAAAACCCACAAATCCTCAGGCTGTGCTCAGAGAAGCTTAATTTTAAGTCTCCCTCTGACACAGGACAGGACAAGCTGACCAGGAGCCTTTTGACAGATGTAATCAAAGGACAGGAACAGGCTGTAGCTTAAGGTAACCAAGTCCCTTCAGGTTTCAACATCTAAGGGAATACTTTTCCCAGAATACACAGAAGCAGCCTACAGAGAATATTTGTTACTTCCTGAATAGAGGAAGGTGAACTTCAAACTTAATTTTTCATATTTAGAATGGCATCTATACATAATCAAGAAATTAAAACTGACTAAAAAATTTTGTACAAAATGCGTAAAGGAGATTTGTAAGTGAAACCCATTTCAAACAAAAATAAATTTATTTAAAATGTTACATTGTAGAATTCCTTCATTGCACAAAATCCAAGTATTAATCATAGTGTTGGCTGTTGGATAATACATTAGTTAATAGAAACCCCCCCCTGTAGTGGGGAGGCAGGGAACCCCAAAAAGTAAGCTACATTAGAACCACGTAGCTTATACAGCCACATGAGAAATGCTTTCTGCTGCTTTGTTATTACACAGGTAGTTGGTTCTATCAACTAAAGCCTAGTGACTTGGATTTGTTTTATGCATATTGAGTTTTGTTCTATTACTTTCCAAGAGATTGTACTCCCCTGAGTCAGCTGTGTTCATTGGTCAGAATAAATTCCAGCATCTGACACCATTTCCATTAATCACAGACAAGCCAGTATACGTGAGCAAGATAATAGAAAGATAAAACCAGTATCTGGTGAACAGGAAACATTATTTATGTATGCTGTTCACTAATACAGTAGAAGGTGTCTGAAAGGCTCTTTTTTTTTTTTTAAACTTAGAGACACAAACTCAAAGAGGAGAAGGGATGCATCATGGGTAGTCCTTCAAAGGGAAGAATGTGTCTGGAACCTCAGAGATCACATAGCACCCCAGTAACACTTCTACAGCCCATCAGTACTAGGGCTATGCTCAGTCATAGCTTCTCCATGTATTTGCAATCAATTTGAAGATAATTTGCTACTAAACAGCTGTGAAATAAGTTTATTACACTGATCTTACAATGGACCCGTGAAGCTGAACGCTTCACCTACCCACCTGTGTGTGACATTGCACATTACGTGTCTTCCCACCCATGAGAAGGCAGGTATCATGGATCTAAAATACGAAGCATTTTTCTTCAGCGTACTGAACAGCCAAGGCAATTCACTTAACCCTGTTGTATTAAGCCAAAGATGAAGCAGAGCAGTTTAAACTAACCAACCAAACTGGCATAAATTGTATTTATAGGGAAAAAAAATAAAAAATAGTAGTACTCTGACACCTGCAATCTCTAAAGCAGGGGGTTGCAGTTCAAATAAGTCTGGTTCTCAGTGGCATACTAAACATACCCCCAAAATACTTACGTTTATCAGCAATGCTCCAGCCCCTAGTCTGATTAAATTAAGGCTTTTGTTTCTTTAATAAAAGTTAGTAGCCTTCACCACCACACAACAGAGGCACAGTAAGGATAACTACCCTGGGAGCAGGGTGATTCTGTGGTAGGCACCACACAAACCCAGTTTCCTACAGCCTGAACTGAGGGAAAGCAGCTGAACAGCCAAGGAGTCACTCGCAGTGTTCAGCAGCATTGCTTACAATCCTTTTAATTCACAATAAGGCCCAAAATGGTGCAGTCAAAACAGGATTGCCTGGAAGTGTTTTTTCTCTTGGCACTACCCAAAAAAAAAAAATCTCCTCTTTCTTGGTTAAAAATTACACTAAAATGCATTTCTAAACCAGGAGAATCAAAAAAGCCACTGCCAAAAAATAACCTCAGACAGAGCTGGTACAAGTTTTAACAAAGGATACCAAGTATTTTCTCGATAACATACAAATAGCGAACAAATACAGAACTGGATTATTTTGTTTTATTCCAAGAACTCACTTTTCAGTGTGATCTCTTGCAAATTTTATGTCGTTTGCAGTACAAGACTATCTAGGCCCCATGCTAGATTTTTTTAATATTTACATTATACCAGCACAGCTTCAACTTCAAGGAACTTGCTCCTGATTTACAGCAGAGGAAGACTAGGCTTTCTGTTTCAGAACTAAAATTAAAAACAAAGAAAGAATGTTTCAATTTGTTTTCCCTCTTTAAAAGTTCAAACATTAAGGTGCCTATTCAGAACCATTCTAAAAATGCCTTGGTTCATTTCCAAAAGTTGTTTAACTCTTGTGCAGACAGTTTTGATTACACTGATCCAGGTAATCCACTGGACAGTTTAACAAAGTTGATTTACTTCTTGTTTCCCAAAACACATTCTCATTAGGCTTTGGAGGACTTGGGAATACCCAGGAATTGTCTTCCAGAGAGCTCCTCCCGTAAGAATGCTGTTCCTGAAATGTTTTGCCATCAGCTGGAATGGGTCTCTCGTCCGTCCATGCTTGCAGAGTCACCCTTTCAGGTGGGATTTTTGCATCTCTCAGCAGAGGGGGGGACAGAGCATCGCACAGCACTTGATCCTTTTGTGAGAGTTTTTTGTAGGCTACCCCAGATGTCAAATTCAGCTTTGAAATGTTCAAGTCAACGCATTGTACTGGTGCAGGAGAGGCAGCTGAAGAGAGAAGAAAAAATAAAGACAACATTACCTAATGCATTTTTCACATACTTCAAATGTGCTACAGTACAGCAGGGATACTAAACCCCGGTGTTTTCAAGCTACAAAGTTCCAGACCATATTTTACTTCAGTAACTACTAAGTTAGAAAGGGAACAAACTAACCTCCTCACCTTTTGCAAGATGAGCCAGAGATCCCGAAGTCACACTGTCTAAAATACACCCAGCATCAAGGAAATCTCCACCCATCTCCCACTTCACTGCAGATAAACCAATGAATCTTTTTGACAAGGCTGAAATTAACGCTGAAATGCGAGGAATTTCACGCACTTGGAGACCAGATTAAGAACACTGTTTACACACACGGTGCTTCTTCTTACTCTACTGATTCTTTTAACAAGTTGTGTTCTCAGGCTGCCAATAACCTGAATTCTCACTGTCCACGAAGCACTAAGAGGGAAACATGATGTTCACAGGCTCTCTGTGCTCCACTATTGTCTGACTTCTAGAAGTAAAGCGACAGACTGCAGTGTTCAGCCATCTGAAATTCCTGAAGAGTTTTAAACCATGCTAGGAAGGGGAGGATTTTGAAACAGAACAGCATCTACGTGAAATGAAACTGCTGCACCTTCAATGCACATCTGAACAAGACAGCCAAATAAAACCAGGTCACTTTTTTTTTTGTAGTGGTAATTTACATAACACGTAATGGGAGCAGATTAACGATTCCTGCGTTAAAGAAACTCACACCTTACAGGTTGTTTTCCAGAACAGCTACAAATCTTCAGTACAAACTGATTTGTAACTTTAGTTCTTAAGGGACAGAAAGAGGAGCCAGTATCTTGGTCAAAGACTACAACTTTTGTTTGTTACTATCAATTAAAAGGCAGTTCTCAATTCACAAATGTCAGCCAAAAGCACAGGCATCATCACGTCTGAAAGACACACTAAGGCACTGCTTTTGGCCTCTGTGCTGACAGGTGTAAAAAGCAAATTCGAGGCCTTCAGAAGTTCCAAGAACAACAGAAGTTATTGAAAATGGATTGAAAGTGTAAATAAACAAAGCAAGCAGACACCCATTTGTTGAAATGTGACAGCTAAGTAGAATCTGCATGTTAATTGACAGTTAACAGTACACACAAAGCGGTGCCATGAAGATTGTGTTCTGCAGATTTTATGCGCCTCATAGTGGCAACTAATTTGTATATGGTAAAATAGTGAGTACTACGGGCATAGGAAGTCCAAATTCACATTCTACCCATATTTAGAGTAAGCCAAGATTTTTCCTATAAAAATAAGCACCAATATATCTGTGCTGCATTCATAGGTGTGGCTGACAAGGTAAACAGAAAAATAAAAAAATATACTTTTCTGCTGACGCCGCCCACTCTTACACACTTCTGAAAAATTACTGAAAAAAGCTTACTGAGCAAAAGTCAAAAAAATCCCAATCAATCAATGAAGCCTTTTATAGCTGTGGATGTACAACTGCATTAGCTGCAGAAGATAAGGCCGTTCACCAAGAAGAGAAAGATCAGTACTTGAGTGGTGGCAAGGCAGGTAATTCCAAATTAAAAATAAGGACAGAAAGACACTACGTGCTCACATCAAATCTTGACAGACTTAAGGATTAAACACCTCATTTAGTTCCCAGTGTCTCTGCTGAAGATATTTGACAAATCTGCCTTAGAACTGTAAGAACAAAGACTTACCAGGAAACAATGTAACCAAATCTACAAAATGTGTTGATAGTTTCTCAGTCAAAAACATTAATAACTGCTGGCCACAGGCAAAGGCAGTGATTGACTTGGAGGTGAATCCTATCATTACCTCACCAAGTTAATCAAAGCTATTCAGAAACAAAATGACTCAATCTTATAATGGACAAGGACATCAGAGACTGTCACCAGTATATTGGAAACGAGGTCACAGTCTTTCACCAGCGCTGTCTGCATTCCGAACACAGTAAAAACCACAATTGAAGTGAGCAAAAAAACAGAGGAAACCAAGACATTGTGATAAACAGTCAGGCTGACAGTCTGTCCCCAGCAGCATAAGAACTCTCTCTTTAAGGCATTTGGCTTGAGAGGAACATTTAAGCATGAAAGAGAAGAACTATCTGACGAACGATACTCACAGAAATTATACATACTTGATATGGAAATTATACCCCCCTTATTTGCTCAATATTCAGCATTCAGAAGATGCCACCTTACATAGCATTTTGCTAGAAAAGACAACTTTTCTGAACACCAACATAAGGAAATACGCAACCGTAAGAGCATTTCAGTCTATTCAAGTCTTATTTTAAAATACTTGATGTATTCGATACTGGGAAAATAAGACTGTTTGCAAAAGGGCTTTTTTTGCCCCTAATATGAAGTAGTTGTGGTAAAAGGTCAAATACGAGTAAACTTAACACCTCAGACTTGTGCACATAAGCAACACTTGACTGAGAAAAAAGCCACAAGGGGAACGGAATACAGTACTGAAGGAAAAACACATCAGCAACACCTTTATGTGTGAAGTTGACCAGTACGAGACAGAAGCAAAAGCAGAAAATGGGTATGCTGGAACCATAATATAGTCTAGCTTATCAACTTCAATTGATGAGATTCTGATAAGATATGATAGCCTAGTTTCTTTTCAAAATGGTACAGCTTCAAATCAACAGGGTGCGTTTGCAAGGTCTGTTGCTGCAAACACTGACTTGCCTTTCTTGGTTGCTGTTGGGTTGGTTTTCAGTTTTCGTAGAACCTCAGCTTGCATGTCAGTCACTAGATGCAAATTGGACATTTCTCTCTTCAGTTCCCAATATGCCTGTTGCACACTTTCAAAACAAAAGTTTTTAAAAAGTTAAATAATTGCCACCTCTAAAGCACCCTCCTGCCTATTAAGGTGCTTATCAAGCATCAACCATTAATACAGTTTTTGCCTGACACATACTGCCAATTTTACTAGAGTACCATAGTTCAAAATTAACTGAGCAGTACCAACAGGGATCTTAAACTAATAGACCTTTGTATATTTCATTTGACTCTTCCATATTACAATATATACAGTATTGTATATCATCATACTAGATGAGACCAACAATTTCAAGTTCCCCAAATGGAAAGAAATGTGAAGCATTTTCTCCAATTTCATTATTTGAAACTAAACATCTTACCATAAAATTAGTAATCTCCAAGGAATATTTTTAGAAAATTTAAATAAAGGGAAACTAGACTGCAAACAAGATGGAGAATTAACTTTGGATGGCTTCTGATAAATGACTCTGCACACCATCATACATCATGATCCTAGTAAGGTTAACTGATCATGGTTTTAAGTATTTAATCAAAATCAGTATTTGGGTCTCTAAACCATTTTATTAGGGTGAATTTGGACTAGATATCAGAGATCCAAACTGAGTACCCCCACACAGATCAAACTAACATAAAAAGCATACTGTTCCATATTCAAGTCATCTAATTTATGCTCATACACAGTTTAAACGACAGTGACCCAAAATATTCTCTGATAAGACAGCATAAGATGAGAAACATATTTAGCAAAAGCAGCACTGTTAAAACATTGAAGTTCCAGGTTATTAGCTGGTAACAAAATCAAGGACAGAAAAAAACAATTTATAGAAGTCAGCATTGCCATGTTTCTTGGTAAAAATTTGATCAAAATTTGATCACATTTATGTTGACTAATAATTAATTTACTATTCAAAGACTTAAAAGGATACAGTTTCTTCATCTTAAATGTGAATTAATAAATTTTTTTTAAATTTATTTTTAAATGCTTAACATTCTACCAAAACACATTTGTTGAGGACAAGTTTCAAACCTTTATCAAACAAGAACTGTCCAGTATTTTAATGTATTTCTATAAATGTAAGCGGTGAACACAAGAACAGCTCAGTGCCTGGGACCAGCCACAAGGAAAATGCTTACATAAGTTTTGTATCATGCATTTAGCACTTTTAAAAGCATCTCGCAAAGGGATGCGGGTACCAGAATTCCACTTAAGTCACACATAACAACATATGTTAACTGTTTCTGTGGATACAACAAATGCTTTGCATAGGAGGTTTTTCAGGTGTTTCTCCACAGGTTTTTGGATAGGCTCACATATTCAGCGCACACTACACACATTATTTGTGTCATAATACAAGGAACACTACACTGTACATATGCTAATTCAGACAGTTGCCACCTGAATGTCACTTTGTGGAATAAAACTGCTCCAGAAGATCAAAGTAGTGACTGCTTTACCTTGAAATAACACCTCTTCTCAGGCATGTAAGACTATGAAGCTCCAGCAGAAGCCACAAGAAAAAGTGTTAGCTAGCTAGCTATCCAGTCAAAGTGAAAGGTGAAACTTCTGTATAGTGTGTATAATATTATCATTACACCAGAGAATATATGAAAAGAAGTATACGTGTTGCTCTTTTTCAGTGACTGATTTCCTTTCCCATCTCTTCACTTGCCAAGTAAAGCACTGAGGTATTACACCAAACAATCTGTCATTATGAAGGACCACTCTTCCCTCTTGTGGAAAATCATGTAAGTACACAAAGAGGCATAACTGGGTATAAGAGGTGCAGCTAGTGCTTCATTTCTGCAAGACAGAACATTTGGGAACCTTCATGCATCCACTAATTGCTCTTTCACATAAAGAACTGAAGAACATACAGACTTTCTAATACAACACACACAGTCAAGACAGGAAAACAGGAGTTTAGATCCTTAGGATTTAGCACAATTGTTATTTGAATGGCTGCAAAATGAGAAACTGATATGTCAACATTTTTCTGGAAAATGGATTCTTTTTGAATAGCTCACACAATGGCTCCTTAGTACTAAAAAAACCCAAAACAAACAGACAACAAACTCCTTTCAAGTGCCTACTAGAAAAAGCATTACTGCACTGCACTACCTAACAATGCATGTTCCAGCACTAAGCGAGAAGTTTGAAGCCATCACCTACACAAATACCAAAACCTCCCCACAGGCAGAATGGGCTCTGCAGCTGGGATGAGACTTTATCTACACCTCCTCAAGGTAACTGATTTTCATATTAAAAAACTGAGTTTTAAATACAGGATACACTTCTTGAATCCTGGACTACCAACAAACCAAACAAAGAAAGTATTGCACTGCTCTTGATAAATTGGTATACACAATCCAACTGCAAGTCTAGGTAATTGGAAATGACACATCTGAATAAGCTGCAAGGATATTTATTTGTTAAAATAACCGTCCCTTAGCAGACTGAAAATCAATCATGAAAGCTAGTTGATTTTCTTACCTTTGGATGTCTTGCTTTTGAAGGAGGTCTCCATTTAATGGATTTTCATCTTGACCCTGATTCTGCATAACAGAGTGAGGAGAAAAGAGAGGAGGAGTGAATGGATGATTTCAGATCCATCTGAAAATACTGCAGGGAAACTCCAAGTTTGCTAATCTTCATTTGTGTTGGCTGCTGTGATTTTCCAAAGGAACATAAAGACTTCTGCTAAGAATTTACACTTAAAATGCTTAATTTACCTACTTATATGAAAGCACTGCTCAGACACCACCATTTATATTTTAAAAAAACTAACAAGCCAAAAAAAACAAAAAAAAAACAAAAAAA
>VWZY01002763.1:84482-105494 GCA_013399075.1 Chloroceryle aenea | reverse complement strand
CAAAAAAACACCCCACACACAAAAAACAACCACACCCAAAACACAAACCCCCAAATCTGCTGAGCTCTAGGAATTTGTGATTCTTTGAAAAGCAAAACTTGAAAAAAGCTTTTGACTTCCATTAAAAAAAAGTAATCAGTCTTCTCTTGTTCCTTCCCTGCCCCAGTATATAGACCTTTAAATTAAACTGTCTCAGTAAAGATTTACTTCCACAAGTTACTTCTGATAGAAGATAATTTATCCCTCGAGTCTGCGAGACTGCTTTAAATTGTGCATTCAAAGCAGCCTGTGATGAGCTTCCCTTCATATCCCTTCTCCTCATGTTCCCTTCCATCACTCACTCCACCAAGCTTGTTACTGGGCCTTTATGATGGCCTATAAATATTTCAAGCAACTTGTAAGTATAATGAATGTACACACTGCATCAACTACAATGCAAAACCAAAATAAGACTATATAGAAACAGAAAAAAGTGACTTGCCTAAGGTAGAAAACATCTGAAAATCCTAACTGCTGTAAATGAAACCAGTAATAACAAAATACCAGCCGAGTTTGAAACAGTGCTGACTTGTCACTGCCCATTGATCACATTTCCCTGTATTTCACCTGACAATTTTTCCTCTTCCTAAGACTTTTCCACCATCACCCATTAGAGATTCAAGTTCATAGTTAAAAAAACCACACAAAAAACCCACCACCACCCAAACCCATAAACAGTTGCACTGTATTACCCCACATTTGAGAACTTGTACTTTTTTATTTTCTATATTAAGCAGTTACCAGGGTTGAGAAGAAATTGTATTATTTAAAAAAAAAAAAAAGGCAGAAAAAAAAAAATCCTGTTCCTTATATTTGTTCTTTCCAACAAGAGCTGCTGGCATAAGCATTATTTAAAGAGTGTCATGTCTAGTACCCCCCGCAACAGCTATTTTTGTCTGTTCTTTCTAGCAACATTCACAATACAATCTGCACCCTTCAATTATATATCTCTATATATAACTGTACTCTGTTCTGTAGAGCTACCTGAAGACACTAGAGTCACATGTAAGTTAAAGTATGCCTTCAGAATTTTCAAGTTATTGCAAATACCTAAAAGATTTCCCGATGCAAGTGAAAACAACAACAAACAGTAAGGGAAATGAACACCTCACATGTCTTCCAGACGTGCTTTATCTCCACCTAGTGGGAAAAAACCCACAGACTGAGCCCCTGAGACAGAACAGATGCACATAAGCCTGTCTGGGTAAGATAGGAGTGTGGCATGACAGCAGCAGATCTGTAGACACACATTCAGTGCAGAGACCCCAGCACTCCAACTACATATGCTTTGAGGGCAGCAGGAGAGGACAACTCTACTCCAGGCTAGCTCTAGTCGGGTCCCTGGATGCCCAGAAGTTGAGTCTTACCTACTTTGAGGATTGGCTCAGTCAAATATGTGACTCAAGATTATGTAAATGTAATTACTAATGGCCATACAGAACCTAAAATAATCTGCCTATTCAAACAATAACATTTAACTCTTTTCAATTTAGTGTGCACTTCAATGTGACTGCAGATTCCTAGAGACTGCCACTGTACCTTTTGTCATGGAAAGCAGTAAGCATACATTAGATTTTTTTTTAAACAAACAAACCAAAAAACAAACAACAAAAAACCCCAACCAGAATGTACTGTATTAAGATAACTGAATTTCCTTTTTGAGATCCTAGGCACATCTATGTTACACGAGCCCCTCACAACACCTGCTGTGTAACAAGGGAAGGGCACCAAAAGTGATAGAGCAAAAACTCTGGAAACCTCGTTATAAAAATCCACTTTCCCAACAAGCTTCATGCAACTATCCTGCTGTGCTAGAGCTCCTGAAACAAAGCTCATGGTATAATTTAAAACAATGGAATGCTTAAGAAAAAACAAACAAAACAAAACAAACAAAGCAAAACCAACCAAAACAACACAAAACAAACCAAGTCTTGCCCAATCTAAGAAGTCCAGCCCAAGACAAATGCCAGCAGAGAACACTTCTATCCGATCAGCTATTATAAGAATTACAACTGTAAGAAATTGTAAAACTTCATCTTCTGTTGCTATATGGGCAATAGCTAGGAAATCTCACCTGTGTGAGGGTACTACTTCCAAGAAGCAAGACAGTCTTTGAGGACATTTAATATTGAGACTAGTTAATTTTACTAGGATGTTCACTTTTCACTCAACTATACACCTTATATACCTTTAATTACCCTTTATTTTGCTTGAACAAGGGATTTAAAGTAATGCTGTGACACAGACAAATCTCTTAATATAAAAATTCCTTAAAAATAAAGCTACCGTCTGCTTGGATTTTTGCAGCTCCTTTTTGAGACTGTTGCACTCTTGCTTGAGCTGTTCTAGATCCTGTTCCAGACCATGCACTTTAAGGTCACTGTTCAGCTTCTCTATTTCCCAGCTGGACTGAGTACAATTCAGATTTTTCATCACTGTAAGAAGACAGGCAAGACAATCAAATTTCAATCTCAGTTCAAGAAATTTAACTCAATATGTAAGTTTAATTTTAACCAGCCCTTGCCTTACAAAAAAATACTAACACTGGTAAGATTGTGGGCAGAGAATTAGCCAATTTGCAGAGCTTAAAGTTCAGTGCCCTACCTTCCAAGAACACAATGGAGGTTTTACACAAAGAACAAGGAAGTAATAGCATAAAAAGGACACTGGAAATGCAATAGTCTGTTAATGGCGAACACGCATGATATATACACCAGCTTCTTAAATGCTTTAAAGCCTTTTCCTCCCTCAAATTGATATGATTTCATAGGTCACTAAGTATTTCTCAGGTTTAATATCAAGAAGTTCCAAACAGAACTATAAAATCCAAACAAAAGGATAAAGTTAAAAAAGTTACAGAAGTCATCTTAGAGCAAATTCACGTGGTATCTATTATGAAGCAACACAAGACAGTCCTAGCATCAAATCAGTAGTAGGAGGCTACTGGGACAGCAAGAAAAGAAAGAACATGACAGGAAGACAACCCTTAAGTCTTCAGCTGCATGGTACGCTCATTGCTAGATTTAACAATTAAAACAAACTTAAGCTGCACTGATTTTCCTTAAACAAGGTACTCCAAACCCACTTACAAGTAAAATTGATTACTAAATATGGCTTGACATCACCACCTTTTCAGAGCTCTATTTATAAATGCTGTACTTGTTACCTCCTTAAACCATAATGTCCTCAACAATGATACTATTACTACATGTGGTTTACTCTTCACTCTTCTAGGTTGAAGAACTCAGCAATTGAAGTAGCACATTAGATGCTTGAGGTCCTCTTGGACAGTAATCCAACTCAAGCACAGCAATACATACAAGCACCCTTCAAATGACTGCATTTACACAGAATCCAAAGTTCATTCTGTATCTCTAACTTCACAGAGATGGCATTTTCTTTTCTTTTCTTGTAACAGTACAATAATATAGATTTCATTTTTCTTCCATAGTGTTTTATTTTACGTACTTCTCATACACAGCACTCTTTACAGTGGCAGCAACAGAAGCTGGGTTTGGGCTTTTGGAATTGAGATTTTTGTGCCCCTTTCCAAAAGGTTCCCTACAACCAGCATCCTTCTGCCTTTCCCCACTCCCCAGTCCTTTAAATAGCTGTTGTCCACTGCAGCTATTGCTATAAAACATCCTCTTGTACCTGTTCTGTCTCAACAGTGAAACAAAGCAATATACCAGATCATCTGCAGG
This sequence comes from Chloroceryle aenea, assembly GCA_013399075.1. NCBI lineage: Eukaryota > Metazoa > Chordata > Aves > Coraciiformes > Cerylidae > Chloroceryle > Chloroceryle aenea. Next base: position 101,751 of record VWZY01002763.1, on the reverse strand, counting down.
TACCACAGAGGGTATCAACTAGTTAGTGTTTGATACTTGAATGAGTATCTCCCCACCCTACTCTGAGGAAGTGGTGGTGGTGTCCAGAAACATACACGACTAACCTGTAAAACATATTTCTGAAGTTATTTAATAACCTACAGTGGAAAAACATGACAGCCTCAGATCTTTGCCATGGAGCTCCTCATCTATGATAATAAAAAGGTGTCTGTCACCATTTTCAAGAATGAACACAAACACAAGCAGAAGGTACCTCAGTGCAGTATCCTAGTGCCTCACCTAGCCACCACTATATAGGGTAAAACCTCCTCATGCTCTGAGATCATAATATAACCATTAAGGCTCATCAACACACACAGATTAATAACCAAATGCATACCTTGTTGAGTTTCTACTTCAGTTCTCAGTTGTAACAGCTCTACTTCTTTGCACTGCAACTGTTCATTCAAGGTTTTCAAGGATTCCTCATTTTCTTTCATCTATTTGGAGGAGGAAGGGGGGAAGCCATTTGTGAAGCTTTTTTCTATTCTATCTGACAATTCAGGGTTCGTTCGTTTAAACAAAAGCACAAGACAAGAAAGCTATTGGTTTGATATTTTTTTTAGCATTAGCCTAGACTAATAATGAAATTGCTATTCCTAAATAAAGTATTGTTATGCAGTTTAAAAACCTACAGGAGTAATAAAACAAGCATCACAGATCTCCAGCAAATAAAATTATTAATTCTGCAGTCAACATTTACCAACTATACAGTACTTACATAACACTCATTTAAATGATTACTTAAAAAGCCATACCATTTTATCCAGTTTGCTTTTCAGGTTATCTCTGTCTATGCAGGCCTCTCGATAAGCTTGGTATGCCTTGTTGACTTGCTCACGTCCAACCGAGCTGCATTCCTCCTCCAGTCGGGAGCCAAGCAGCTAAAAGTTTAAACAGACATGAGAAAGAAGTTTTGTATGTTATATTGAGAATGGCAAAATTTAAAAAGTACTATAGTACAGTCTGCAACGTTACAATAACAGTACTTTTTTTTTTAGTAAGAAAAAGAAATTAATCAAACATATTGATACGGACCAGAATTTTTAACACAATTACAACAAAGGCTGCCTGTGAGTTCTGCAATCTCTAACCATATTTAATGCTTGCTAGTTTACTGCTACAAGTATTTAAAAACCAGGCACAAGCCATGATTACTTACACTAAGAACCTCTTAACCATATTTCTTCCAGGCTCTGAAGATGTACAAATAGCTTTTTGAAAGATGTTTTAAGAATATAAAGGCACAACATTTAGAAAATAAAAGAGGAAAACGAAAACCTTTTTTTTTTAAACAACCCGTAATTTAAACAGGTTTTTTTCCAGAGTATTTATGTGAAAAAAGCCAAAGCAGCATTATTTTACAAATAACTATTAACTTCCAGGTCACCACTATCTCACTGCATAGTAAAGCAAGTGACAAGCAATAGGAAATAAGCACTATAAACTACACTGTCAGAAAAAGGGGAGCAGAGATAGTTAAAACATATTCAGTATTTCTAGTAACAGAGCAAGAAAATAAGTCTTACATCAAAGTACACCTGTTCATACATAAAGTTCTTGTTTTGACCAAGTATTGCATTATCCTTTTCATTCTGTTTGTCCTGAACACCTGTTTTAAATTGTTCAGGCATTTAAACACATTCAGTGTTTCTAATACAGGTATCTGTGACTGTTCTATGTATATTTTCTTTAAAATTAAGAGACACACAGAAAAATTACAAAAAAATCAAAAGGTGACAGTTATGTATCTACCTTGGGTATCTCCTATTTTAGGTATTCACTTGAAAGAAAGTATGGGAAAGCAAAGCATAAAGCTAGAAAGCTTCTGCCCTTTGTTTTGAGTATTGTCTGTCAAAATAGACGTACTCCTCATCTGAAGTTCTGTCCTTTACATTTTCCTCCCACAGATAAAGTCACTCAGATAAAGTCATTCAGATAAACACAAGCCCGATCAAACTTCCTGAAGTTTCTACACAGTTAGAAATTAAAAGAATCTCAAAAGGTGCTCCTCCTGGTGTATTTTTTATCGTACAGATGTGCTAGCCATTAACAAAGACTGAAAGTCAGTTACTTCACATTCTAGGCCTTCTCAGTGCCCCTCTCTTATAGAAAGATTAAGGCATACACATACTAAACCAAGAGTCTCCTCTATAGAAAACAAAGTATCATCTTCATGACAATAAAGCCAAACTGGGCCAATCCAAAAGACATAAAACTAGAAGAGACTGTCAAATCCTGTTTATCAGGATTTTGAGTAACCATATAAAAGATGTTACACTTAAAATGGTTCAGAGAATATTCAGTCTAGAGCTCTATTCCTATCCCTGTCATCCCACCAGGACCTTATATAAAAGAGTGCTGAGAAAGTTTTGCCTTTTGACAGAAAGTCAATGCTGTCAGTCACCAAGAATTCCTGAATAAGTATTTCAAAATTGTACCCAGTGTGACTCAAGCTTCCAGTATCACAAAACAATACATGCTTTGTAAGCTTTTACAAGTCAGTAGCACGTACTTAGTCCTAAATCCTAACTCTAGGGCCTCTCTTTCCATCTTATATTAATAAGTAAGCAATCTATCAAAGTCAAAACTTTCTGCAGACAAAAGACACTCGGTACTGAATGAAGGATATAGGTTTATGGATAGCATTCTATACTCGGGGACAAAACCCTGCACCATGCTCAGTTTTTAGCTTTTTTTAAATGAAGCTCACTAGACTAAGGCCATGAGAAACTGCATATAAAAGAAATTCCTAGATTCCTTTATGTTTTAGAATTACCCCACCACAAACCAGCCCCCCAGAACCATTATGTTGCATTGCCACACTATCTCATGTTTGAGACTGCTATTAGCTACACCTAGCTAGATATTCTTAACCACCTATTTTTCCTTATCATTTCAGTATACTGAGCCCAGTAGATTCTTTTGATAGACAGTTCCTGGATTCTCACAGGTTATAGTCTTTGCTCCTCACTATTCAAGAACACCAGTCAGAGGTGCCCGAGTCAGTAAACACCATAACGAAGTAGATGAAACAGTAACGATGCAATTCAGCTACACACCTCCCCCAGTCAAAGCTAGTGTCTTGGCAGGGCTCTGCTGCATCGCATTGCATCACATGCCTGCCCAGTAAGAACCAAAAAAACACTGTAGGATGTAACCGGGCTACCAGAGGAACAAAGTGTGTTTCACTTCAACAAATTAAGCAATTTACCAAACTTCTTAAACTTGGAAATTATTTTAAGTACATATTTTAAATAGTTAACCATATGCTCTGCCATCCAGCCAGGAATAAAATAAAAATCGTTGCTGACAGAAGCTGGCAAATTTGCTTTCTTACCTTTTCTTCCAGAATTCTCACTCTCTTTTTTAAGAAGGAGTTCTCCCTCTCTGTCTCCTTTAGTCGTTTCTTGATATCTTCATATGCAGTGACAAGTGCGAAGTGCGAGGCAACAGACTCGTCTCCACTGTAAGAGGAAACAGGAATCTCCCCATCTCTCTTATGACCATTGTCTGCTTTTTCATGGTTCAAAATACAGATGTCATCCTCTACCAGCTCCTCCATGACAGCTGTTAAAAAGACAGACAGGAGTGCAAAATTTTCACAAAGACAAATTATTCAAGAGTCTTAAGTCTGAAGACCTTCCAAAATAATACTGCAGTGTGTTTTTAAGTATGAAAAGACTGAATGATTACAAAATATCTTAGTCTTGCAGAAAAATCCCAAAATCCATTTTACACTGAAAATATGTTGGTTAGAAAAGAAACATCTTTCGCTGTTACTTGATTAAAATATTTTCAACATACATCAGATTTACGAACTCCCAAATTCATATTTATTAAGGCTTAACACCATCATACAATATGGCTGGTACCCAATACTTGAATTCCAAAGGAATATCTTTCTGGAGTTCTTGCAACCCAGCACCAAGCAGTAAGAGATTATAGCTGCAAGAAATGCTGCAACTGAACATAGCTACAAGATTTTCTTCATTCTTGAATACAAACATTCATACATTACCCAAACATTAAAATGGAATCTTAAGCTCCACTTTCATTAGACCTTGAAGAGGCTGCATGAGTAGCTATTCTGTATAAAACATCCCACTGAACAGCAATTATAGTTATTCCTAACTGCAAATATGATGAGACCAAAAACATAACAATCTACCTCAACATGCATGGAAAAAAAATCTGCCAATAACTGACTGTAAGAAAAGTATCACCCTAAAATACCAGGCAAAGCCACCCGAATGACAAATGCAAAAGAAAACCCACTTTAGACTGAGTTTGTGTTACAACACTCATCATTTAGGCACAGCAAAACATTCAGTAAGAAACCAGCACCTTTGTAAGATTTCATATACTCTTTTGAACTCCAGGTCTTAAAGGAAAAGCCCCAACAGCATTTTCCTTAATGTTACTAGTTATCAGGAACAAGTTCAGATTTAAAAAACAACGAACCCACCCCAAAAAACCCAAACCCAACCAACCATAAAAAAGACACAGCTCATTCTTACTTAGTTATGAAGATCAACATTCCTTGCATTTATATGCAATGCTAACAAATGCTGGATAGTACCTGATAACATCTCCCCTTAAACTACTGATGCTACTTCTGCCAAAAGCAGATTTTTACTTTTATTTTTCCCCTTGAACAAATCCTTAGGTTCCTGATGATCAGCTAATGAACCAACAGACACGCTGGAATGAAAGAAATGAGCGTAATGAAAACAGTTTGTATTGTAGGAAAAAGTTATTTCAACAGACAACTGACCTGATCAACAGGACTTTGCAGGAAAGGCTGGCATCAGTAGGGGAAAAACCTCACAGCCACAGTTGCTGCCTCTACTGTGTATTTGCTATTTAAATTCAAACTAGATTGCCATTTGTTTAGCAATACTAAGAGGTAAAGGTATCAACTGCCCAGGAGCTTATCTATGTGATCAAATTTATCTCGCAGTGCTAGCACCGGAAAAGCCACGCGGACTGCAGCATTATGAAGAGCTGCAGTAGAGCTCTAGCTGGACAATGGTGCTGTTATCACATCTCTCTCAATTTGTTCCAAGCCAGTTAGACAACACAATAAAAAACTATAACAACTTGTTTATGGTAACTAGACAGCCATGGAGTCGAAACAGTGAAAAAGGACAAGAAAACCAGGAACCAAACCTGAAGCCCCTTCAGTGGTTATCTTCAGGAGGCAAAGAGATGCCTTGTATACGGTCTGATGAATTGTAACAAAAGCCTAAGCCAAAGTTTCCCTTGCCTGTTGCTCTGCCTCATGCTTAAGTAGAAAGAGCCTTGCAAAAAAAGGCTTGCTTCCTTTTCATTCTAAGAATAATACCACTCCATGCACAAAGTGACCTTGACCAAAAGCACTACATCATTCAACCTCCATTAACTGACTGAAGGGCTTGCTCATTTTGTCTTCGGAAGCTGAGGATAACACACCAGCTTTTCCTCCCATTTTAGCAAGGGGCCTGCAAGTCTTGTCACCCATCTCATCAAATTCTAAGAGCTTGCCTTCTCAAGGCAACACATCTCCTTTTCTCTCAGCGCTAGACTCAAATGTCATTAAAGAAGTGTCACAGTTTATCATTATCTCTTGAAGAAAGCAGCAGATTGAGTGACCTTGTACAAAAAAATACATCTTTATCCCTTTCATCTTCTACACTTCCCTATAGCTCCTAAACTTCAGCATTATACATTCCCTATTTCTTGCACACAGGTTACACCAGGAGATGGCAACACGGGAAAAAAGGAGCTAACATCAGAAGACGAGACCATATTTATTCTGTATTTTGGTAACTAAAACTTACTGCCTTTATGAGCTTCAAAAAAACCCACGTGAATTTCCAAATAAGACTTAGCATACAGAAATAGAATTTTATAAATACAGGTACACTTTTAACCTGCACCCACTAAGAGGGCTAGTTACATTCACATTTTTTTACTTGAAAGATCTTGTATAATTTGCAGGACTATACAACTGTGGTTTTCTGATGCTGCTCTCTCTAAGCCAGCACTGGATGCTCTTTAGAAGATAACCATATAATTCCACATAATTCAGGGGGCTTGTTATAGATGTTCTAAATATCTAAACACAGGACAGCAGATTTAGAAAGATCCAATATACACATTTTTGCCTAATCTTACTGAGTACTAAGTGATGACAAACTGCTTACAAAACAAGTCTATTTCTCCTGAGAGACAGGTGCCCAAATAAGACACCTTCCTCTTAGCTTATCCCGTTAATGTACAGATCTGATGATCTAACAGTTTGGAAGGCAAGTGGCAACACACTTTAACAGGTATGAGTTGATACAAAATAATTTTAACAGTTAACTCTATTAGTAAACATCAGTCTGTTGTCTGTGCTTACAAAATGTTCCTATTATGGCATATTTAAAAAAAAAATAAATCACATCTCGCAGTCTACAGAACTATACGAGAGACATTTCCAAGAACAATAAAAAGTGCTATGACTTCTGTAGTGGATAGATGCATGACAACTCAAACAAAAAAGTTATACTGTATGCACCACTAACTGCAGGATACATTAGATGAACAGGAGGAAAAAGTCACATTAGAAAATTAGAGGAGCATTGCTATCTATGTCTAAATAAATCAACACAACCTAAAAAAAAACCACAAAAACAAACACACAAATAAAACACAAAACAAACCTCAGTTTAGCTCTGTGATGAAAAAAAAAACTTCCTGAAGTATTTCCAAAGGAAAAAAGTTAAATGCAATGTTACTTCTCCAGCACTTGCTAAGCCCATATTAAAAAGGCAAATGAAAGATATAAGCTCATACAAGAATGAAACCTGGCTGTTAAGTAATGTAACATCAGCAGTTCTATGAGGGTCATGGTTCACCCAGATCTTTTTGTTGTCTAGAAAAAGTATAAAAAAAACACAACAAAAAAAGGAAAAAAAAAAAACAAAACAAAAAAAAAACCAAACCAAAACAAAAAACCCAAAGCACAACAACAAACAAAGCCCCCCAACATAAAATGAAAGCATGCTCACATAAGAATCTCTCTCATGACATTCAAGCAATAGACAGAAACCCTTAAAAGACAAAACCTTAAAAAATGGGGCAATATCTGTAAGAAACCCCTGACTACAGCTGGAGCCTTTACTTCTACTCTTTAAGAACAGGAATCAAAACTTAGTTTCTGCAGTACTGTATTATTTCATTTTAAAAATATGAAGGGTAAGCAACAACCAAGAAGTGCTTTCTGACAACAAACAAAGCTTAGATTATTCCACAAGTTATGACTCCTCAAATCTGACAGTCCCAGCAGAGCCTGCAGGATGGATGGCTGCACTCAGCACAGACCCCTGCCTGTGTTTCATTCTGTTTGGCCTCTCCTTTTCAAAGCCACCCTTGTATGCACTGCTGCAAATGCCCCAGAGCTGTCACTCTCAAGCAGATGAGTGACTTTTATCCCTCTGAAGTTGCAATTCACGAGACAGAAAATGCAATGCTGTGTTAGAGTAACCAGTTGCCACTGAGGGAAATCCCTCCAAATAAGAAACATGTTACATTTACACTTTCTTATAGAATGGTCTGTACATGTAGCAGCCTATTTAAAAGGACTCTAATCTTTACTTCCCAAGAATGTATGTTAAACGAATACAAGTACTAATGTTTGTGCTACTTAACTGGTATTTTAAAAACACCCAACAACCCAAATACTCTCTTGACAGGACAGAGCACTAAGCTCTAGCAGGAGTAATTACTTCCACTGTTTATAGGCATATGAATCTGAAGAGATGACACCACTTATGTTTTCTTTTACATACTGTAGAAAAGAATGGTTTTCGGAAACCACTTCTGTTGCTCATGATGTTTAATTCTCATCATAGAACAGCTTTAGGATTTAATATATTAAATATCTCGAGAATGTTTTCCCATTTCTTACTACTGCTTGGCAGAAAGGTGGCTTTCCTCTTCACAAAGCTTTACAAATGTTGGTCATTGACACCGCAGGAGGTAGTTAAATATGAAACACTTTACATACGAAGAGCACAAGATGGAAAGGCTCTAACAGCAAAGAGACCACTGCACAAACAGATTTCTGTAGTGTGCAATGACAATCTTATTCTCAGGTCAGGAGAAGAGATAGTAAAAGCATGATTACATTATTTTTTTTTCCCCAATACCAAGCAGATTCCCATTTTGCCCCATCTTTGATTGAGAAGATAATAAAACAGTTTTCAAAATATTTCCAAATGTCAAATGCAAATAATTTCAAAATGTGACTTTCCTGATTTTTTTTTTTTCAGGGCTACTCAGGAATTTGAACTATTTTACTTTGCTTACCTTCCAGAATTCAAGAGTTTGACTTCATACTGGTTGCATGAACAGTCCCCAGCTGTTTTAACAGAAGTGTAATTTTTGTACTGGTTTACCTTGCCTTATGTAGAAGGGTGTACATATGCACGTAGATATAAAAATAATACATTAAATTCAAGAAATGCCTTTGATCCCCAAGCATTCAGAATGAGTGTATTGCAGCCCTCACCTTATCTTCAGGAAAGTTTTACTTTTTCTTTTGTTTTTAAGAGACACTCCAACACAGGAATGAAAAACAAAGAATTCCTGCAGTCAGCAACAAAAACTCCACACAGTGTATGGAGTACATGACACGTGATGTTAAAACAAGCAAGACCTGCAGTCTCTTCAAGTATTTATTAGTTTGAATCTCTCCCTGAGAAATTCTAGTTTCTCTTCGGTGCCAGTTATGCACAGTACATTCTACAGAGAGACATCACTTTTTATAGATATTTGCTCCACTTTTAGAGAAAAAAAAATCTGCACACACTCGTCTCGGCAGCTGCTGTCCTTGGCTACTGCTTATCCTTCCACATGGACAAAGTCACCAGCCCCAAAGCACTCCCTAAGAGTCCATGCGTACAAGGTTCAGCCCTGCAGCCTCAGCATATTTGGTGCTCTTTCAGAAACACATCAGCTAAATCAGACCTCCAAATCACTTTCATTTTGCTGCCTCCAGGAAATAGAAAGTTACTGTCTCTAAGTTGACAAACCGTAGCTCATCCGTCCTGAGCATCTGGGTAAGCTAGAGAAGCTAAACAAAATGTCTTTAGGTACAACAGGCAATTTTTTCAATCTCAAGGTTTTTTACAACAAATAACCTACCCACACAAGAACTAGAAAAATATTAAAAAGAAAATGTTATGACAACAGTGCTTGACAGATTTTACTTGCCCCTAACAGTTTTATACTCCAGTATCTCCACTGGTATTTGCAAACCTTGTGAATCCTCAACATAACGTATTCTGTTTCCTTTCCTGGGGATGCTGCCACAACCACCATTTTCCCTAGCAATTATCAGAAGAGGATAAAAGAAAGGCAAAAACCCCAAACACCCCAAAGCTGACGTCAATGAAATGTCCTCACAGCATCACATAACCCTGTTTATTAAACAATTAAATGTAATCTTGAAATTAATTAGAAGCAGTACTGCCAAAGAAAGAAGGGGGCAAGGTGGCCTCCAGCTGTTAACCATTCAATGATACGTGTATTTGGTGCTAAGAAAGGTTACTGAAAAACCCATGTATTTTTCATGTTCTCATGCTATTACTGCATATTATCTCACTAGGCAGTTTTTTGGTGTTCATTCTTTCCCATTTCAAAATGTTTATAAAGAAAAACTAATCACAAAAGCTAAGGCAGCTTGTTTTGGTGGTTTTTAGCTCTTTTGTACAACAAGCAGTAGGTCCTACCTCCCAGTCATGTTCCCTCCCACTCAATTCAACTGTCAGATTAATTAATGTTCAGTTAGTTTACAAGTTGAGTGAGAAAGTATTATGAAAGCGTTGTGTAATTGTGTTAACTTCCAATTCCACTGGAAGCATCTCTCACCTGTTACAGCTCTGAAAAGGCAAGTTAAATGGAGTTGCACTGATGGCCCTTGGTCACCCTACAAACTGCTAACGCAATGTCTGGAGGTTTTCAAGACAGAGCTGGACAGGGCACTGCATAAACTCATCCAGGCTCCCTTTTTCACAAAAGGTTGGATCAGGGCCTTTCCAAACTGGGCTGTCCTGTGATTCTATATTCAGGTTTCTATCTCATTATTTCAGTGAAACCTGGTCATTTGAACACAAGTTCCTGATAGCATTTTCTAAGTGGATGACTTGGAATGCTGAAGTTACTTATGCTTGCTTCCCTTTCCTTCTCAAACTTAATTTATTTTCCCCAGATTTATTGTCAAATTTTAGCACCTACCAATACATACCATTTAAATATTATATAATAATGTAAACAATAGTTAATTAATGCAATTATAATGTAAACACATTGCAAACAATCTTATGTTTTTGCTAAGTTGCTTGTGGCTAAATCTCACATGTATGGAGCCTCTAAAAGTTCTGCTCAGCAGAATCCACCACTGACTTCCACCAAGCTAGTTATAAACCTGACTCTGCGCTAATCCTACGATCTCCATTTGAACAAACTGCAACTTGTTGCCACTGCAACTGTTTTACTGCACATAGACTGTCTATCCAGACTTCCTCTGCTTAAGTAATACCTAAGAAAGAATTAAAGCATTCATCAAAAGGTAAATCTACACTGTATTTTATTTCATTTACTTCTACCTTTTTGGTTAATTCTTCCAAAGCCTATTCTGAAGAAGTCAGCTATCGATAGCATGTGCAGTGACATCCCACACTTAACATTTTCCTGTCTCAGTGCATAATTCCCAATTCAATACAACTATTGATATAGTAAGAACAAATGTTACTGGCTTTGCAACTTCACGTACAGTCTTTCCAACACTGAGAGATTAAGTTAGTCTAATTCTCCACCCCAAGTATACTAAATACACTTTGTTCTTGTATTTGACCTGATAATTTCCACACTTTCCACTTTTAACTGTCCTACAGAAGACATACTGAAAAACAAATCACAATATTTGCTGAAATTAAGGCAATCTTGAAATTTTTGCTATGCAAAGATGTCACTTAGTCCCCTTTGGTCTTTGAAAGGGCTTTTTACTATTTAATTTTCATTGCAAAATGTAACCTAGCTAGTATTCTCACAATGACCACTTTATATGTTTCTAAACTGTCAACTGTTGCATACAGGGACTGAAAAATAGTAAGCAGTTTTAGGAATAGTGTGGGGTTTGGGGGGAAGGAGGTGGCTAAAATGTGATCTAGAGCTCACTCAGCATTTTCTGCCTTCTAAGTTCAGAGTTGTTAGCTCAAAAACTGTGTTTAGAATTTGTGGCAGTAAATAACTACTTAATTTACAGTGCAGACACCCAACAAACACTTCTATCACAAGTTCTTTTATAAAATACCAATTATTTAAAGAACAAAATGTGGTAGCATTAGCTTTCTTTTGGCTTCTACAATAAAAACTCCAGAATACACGCGCTAACAGCTAACTGGTATTATTAGCAGCAGTAGCATCTGCACAGACACCAACATCCCGACAGTTAAAGGTTTTCCATAATCCATAACAGTGCTTTGCACAGAACTCTCTCAGAAGAGCACCTGACCATTGGAGCCCAGAGAAGATGTGACTGTCACAACAGTAATCCTCCCCTCTCTCCACTTTATCCAGAGCTGACTTCTCATACACCAATTTTACTGTATACATACAGTGCAAGACATCAGGGAAATGAAGGAAATAAACCCAAAAGCTCTGAAAACCACTCATGGGTACGGCTTATAGATCAACCTACTCTCACTTCTAAGTTGCTAGGGGACACACTTCTTTAAGGAGATCCAGGTAATTCCTCTACCAGGTGAAATATCAAGCTTTAAAGCTGTAATTTCTTAAAAGTTGAACTCATCACTAGCATATGAGACTATCCCAACACTCATCTGCACTCCCACCTTCCAAACTAACCCGGCCTGCAACACCTGCATTCCAGTGCCCTCCAGGATTTCATCAGGTTTCTGTTCTCGCATCTTGTGCCAATAACCCTACTTTATTTCCTTCGCCAGGTTCCCCTGTTCTAACGCACAAATTGCCGCTCTAAGAATTCAGCCAGTTTGTCAGCTTAATTAGGTAGAACTTTTTAAGTAGTTTCATAGCGCACCTAAGACCGCTCCCAAGTCACTGGCAATACCTTTAAACTATGCTCGCCGTCCCTCACCGGGGGTGTACCCAGCTACACTCCGCCTGGAAAGCATCCGCCGACCGGCTCCTGCTACGAGAAAGACTCTTCTCAAGAAAGAGAAACTAAAGATCCACCAGAGCCGCCTCTGACCCCAGGGGGAGCCGCTGCTATTCCACCGGGCGCGAAGCTCCCCAGCACTCCCAGACCCACTCCGAGNGGGGGTCGGCTCCTCTCGGCAGAGATGAGCGTTGATGCTGCCGCCGCCCGGACCCCCTCTGCCCTCGGGCACCCAGCACGGGCGGTGACTGTGGCCGCTGCCCCCGGCACCCTCCACCGGGCGGTGACTGCCTGGACGGGCTCCTCTGGCAAGGGTACGTGTCAACGTGCCGTCAACGCCTGTTCCTCGGGAGCACCTGCACCCCACGGCACTGCCACTAGAAAGCATCAATATAAGAAAACTGGTCCTGCACAGAATTCCCCACACCCATTCAAAATAAGATCATTATAAAGCAACAAAGATCAGCATCTTACTGGGGAGCTGCCCCGGTCAACAAACACACGGGGTGCGAAAGGTGTTTCCTAGCAGACAGGTCACATCTTGCTCTGAGTACTCCAGAAGCAGAATGCCTTTTCTTTTTCCTCCGTTTTACAGTCTTCAAACTATTTCTGCCTTCTTGGGAAGTTTATATCTGTGTGCAACTGAAGGGCTAGCGAGCCATTGTGACATTTTACATTCATACTGTGTTTTTTTGTGACAAGCACTGGTAAGTTCAAAGGCAGAGGTGAAAGGCAGTAACTGAGTCTCTTGCTGCACCAGGATAACAAGATCACCACATGTAACCTCATCTGACAAAGCCAGTTGTTCTTTTCCTCTGCCAAGTTCGAAGGGAAGCAGGAATAAATCTGTGTCACCCTTCAAGGAGTCTGTTTCACGAATACAACCAAGCTGATTCAACAAGTCTAATGTAGATCTACAGGGGAGAGCAGCTGTACTGATCAAGACTAATGTAAAACTAGCAGGTTTTTCCTTTCCAGCTTAAAAACCAAGCATTTTGCTTTTACTTTATGACTGCTCTCCAGCAGTGTCCCGAAGGGCCTTTGCAACTGTGCCACAAAGTCAGCCAGAGCAAGGGAAGTGTATGAGAGCGCCAAGCTGATCTATATATGGAAGAATATTGTGTACTTATGAAATACCTGAAGACCAAATGGAAACGGGATCTTACAATCTGCTGTGGGTAAGGAATTGTTGTTTGGACAGGAATCTCATTTAAAAACTAGAAACACAAGATCTTCATTAATCATGTTCACAGACCACAAAACAACTTTTTGAAGTTTTCAGCAGACTGCCATAAATAAGATTTTCACCAGAAGTTTAGGTTAGATATAATTTTGCGGGTTTTTTTAATGAGCAAAAGTAGTACAGTGCTCTGTTTTCAGCTGCATTTAAAATCCTTCTTACCAAAAAGCAGTGTCCTTATTTTAAAGTCCAAAAAATACCACTTCCAAGTTAACACCTCTTTGTGATAATTAATATGGAATAGATATAAATGTGTTTCCATGGCAAATGAAAGAACAGACGTTTTATTACAGATATTATCACTGATTTGAAATAATGCCGTTATGAAGTCCAGAAGAAAAGCATATAAGGATCTGGGCTATCAACTATGTTCAGCACTTTTGTTAATAGCATTAATAAACTAATTAAAACAACTACTTTTATCCATGTATTTAATTTGTAGTCTTTTTTCCATTAAAAATTACAGTTGGGATCATATCTGCAGAGCTGTTAAACAAAAATGGCCTCACGCAATGGCTAATGTTGTAAAACCTGGTGGTACACATCTAAAACCAGCTTAAAGACTATTAGAATTAATAAAGAATATTAGAATTAATGGCAGGATTTATTCCCACAGTAGAGAGCCTTTTTTTTTTTTTTCTTTGAAATGTTAATTATTGAAGTGGCCCACAGTTCATGGTGTCAGTTATCTTTTCTGAAACAACAGATACTTTAATTTTTGAAGAGAGAAAAACTAATTTATTATCTCCCTATTTATACAGAAAGTACTAGAACAGGGTATGGATTACAAAACTAATGATAAATGTAAAACCATATACAGTTCTGCGGCACGTAGGCATACAATGTTTCTGTTGAACATCTATGGAATTGGGAAAAAAATAAAATAATTAAAGGTACCAGGATTGACAGATTTTTCTTAAAACACCATCATGTTTTATATAGCTATTTGTAAGACATCCAGCTTAGATCTGGCAAGCTATACCAAGCATTGTTATCTATTATTTCTCTGGGCTTCAGTTTGACATCTGAATTCCAGCACACGTTAAGCACATCTCATGTATTATGTTGCCAGGTACACGAATAAGCCTGCTGAACCAGAATACTGGGCTTCTGAAGCAAAACAAGAAAACCCCACCAAAACCAAATCCCAAATTTTTTCAAACTTTTGCAAATAATTCAATGCAATGAATGGCCACAAGGAGGTGGGACAGAACATCCGGTGTCAAAAGTGTATTTTAACTCAGATTAGTAACTTTGCAGTAGTAAATACATCCCAGTCTGATGACCTACAAGAGAGGCATGACCCTTCAAGAAACTGACTCCATACACAGCTCATTTTTCAGATTTGTGGAAAGACAGTGTGTTTTACTACAAAACAGAAAAGCTAAAAATTCTATCATGAAAAAACATTGATTAGATATACACTAAACAAGTATAAGCTATATTAAACCAAACCACATCAGATTTTCATCTAGAAAATTGTAAATAGAAGAGACAAGAATCAGAGGTGTTAAGGTCCCAGATGATAAATAACTGATGCATTAGAATTATGCCCCTAAACCAGCTTTCTCCCTGTACTCTGTTGAATTCTCTTGACTATTCCTATTATGTGTGATTTACATAATGTATAATTAGAATGGTACAAAATGTTTATTATATATAATTAGAATAAAATGAACTTGATATAAAAATCAGCATGCTATAAAACATATTCATTTACATACAAAAGCTGTTTTTTTAAACAATCTGATCTATTAATTCAGATTATCCTAGCCTCTGAAATAAATGTAATCATAGGTATTCCTATCTCCTCATACAGTGCAAATCTTTGCAAATACAAATATAAGTCTTAATTGTTGTCCTCAGATCCTTTCCTGTACTTGATATTGTACAGAAGCAGCACAAGGATCATATAACATCTCCTGCCCGAAGGTAAAGCCTTAGCAGTCTTGACACTCTCTTTGCAATCCCTCTGTACCCATCAAGGTACAACACGAGGCTGCATTACAGTCAAATTTTGGAAGTACTAAATACTAATATAGGCAATTAAAATCCGTGCCATGTATCACTCTGGACTGTTGATAAAGCACAAGTAACATTTAAATACAGAGGGCATTCTCTGAGTTTAATTCTAGGTTAACACTTCCATACTATATTAAGTATAAATTCTTCTACAAGTCACTCATTTTCAAGACATATCACTCAAACTGAAGCACTAAAATTAGTTTTCAAAGTTACAGCACACATTTTCTTCAAACACTTTTTAGATTGAAGCTATTTCTGTTGTTTCATCAACTCATCAACGATCTTCAGGCTATCACAATAAAAATTTGTAACATATGAATTAAAATATTTCAGAGAGCAATAGCATATACACAGACCTATGCAAAACAGGGAACCAGTCCATTAATCCTTCCAACACCGGCACAGTGGAAATGCAGAATTCTCCTGTCTCCATGTGTTATGAAGAGATAGATGGGAACATAGCTTCACACCCATTTAGACGGCTAAGAAGAATCAGGATTCAACCCATACAGGTTTGGTCAAGGCTAGTAACTAGTTGCAGAGACAGAAAAAAAGCAGAACACCCATCCCAACCTCAAACACTTTACAATGTGATTTCTGCAGTCTACTGTTTATGGATTCCTAAACAAAACCAAGGCCTTTATTAGACATTAAAAAAAAAAGGAAAAGTCCAAAAATAACATGGTAAACTCTGGGCTATCCAAAAACAGAGAAGCAATGCACCCCTTGCCAAAATTGCTATTTTTTTTTTAAGATTACTGGGCTGGTATTTTTTACCCAGCTATTTTGGCAGACAGCAGAACATGCTGGAAGGTAATTCTCCACTTTTTTGGTGACTAAGGCAGGTGGAGCTTTTTTTCTCCCATCTATTGTTATAGGGAGTCTTTATGAAGGATATAAGAAGGATTTTATATCATGCATAAAAAAGGAAATATCTAAAAGATAGGTCTCTTTTAGGGAAATACTTCATTACTTTATTAGGATTTTTGTTAAGAATTGAAGTGCAGAAGCATAACTGGGTAATTTTATGACTGGCAAAGAATAATCAAAGACTAAGATTGAAAGAAAAGCAAAGCTCACCTTTATTTTCTTATCAAAGGTGGCACATTTCCCCACAGTTAATTCTGAGACATTTCCAGTCCCCTAAGAAAACCATGACTGAAGAAATGCAAGTTCAGCACTGCACAAGGGACAGATGTGGGTGACACTTTTATGAACTGAGCTGCGTATAAAACCAACCAAACACTTGAGAGACACTACAGCAAAAGAGAACATCTTTGAACCTTACAGCAGGTATTACGAATTTTATTCCTGCTCTGCAGTAGCAAATACAGTAGGAGAATAATTTCTAAAGGTTTAGAAAAAAAGGATTTGAGAAAGGGGGTAAAACTGTTTTTTCCTAGGCAGGGCCTGCGTCGGAGAGGTGATGGGCACGTTTCTGTCTAGCTGACAGAGCTAGCTCTCTGTTAAAGGGCTGACAGGCTTCGAGGCTGCTGCCCGGGTTAGCAGCCGGACCGGGCGCTCCCGCCGCGNCGGAAAGGGGGCGGGGGTCGTAACGCTGCGACTCGCCCACCTTCCCTCGCTTCAAGCGCCTGCGACCGCGTCCGTCCCCCTCTGTTGCAGTTCTCCTCGAGGCGATGGGTGCGTGGAAGTACCGCAGGTACCGCGCCCGCTTCAGTTCCCTTCGGAAATGAAGCACCTCTCTGCAGCGCGGGGCAGCCCGTCGCTGGGAGGGCGGAAAGGGCCGGACCGCGCCGTGCGGGCGGCTGCAGCGTGCGGTCCGTCCCCGCCCTGAG
>VWZY01002763.1:72351-84459 GCA_013399075.1 Chloroceryle aenea | reverse complement strand
GGGCGGCAGTGCGGACAGGCGCTGCTTTCCTGGCAGGACTTCCCTTCTTTTCCTTCACCCAGAAACGCAACAGGTCGAAGGAAGCCAAGTGGTTGCAGATGAGAGCTTAGTGGTTGGTTAAGGGTTGGGGATTTGTGTTTGTTTGTCTATCCGTTCTGCCTAAAAAGCCCTTCTAGAGGTGACTACCCGTGATAGCAAACTCCCTGCAGGATGCCAGAGCTCAAGAATATTTTTAATCACAGTAGATCCATGTATTTGGCTTAGTTCTAATGCTTCTGCCTTGGAGCTTGCGCTAGTTGAAGTGGTGAATCCATGCAGATGCTTTGGCAGATGAAAAATGAAGACCTACTAGGATGAAGTACTTCAAACAGGCTAAAAATGTAAAATATTGAAGTTTGAATTTTACTCATCATCTATAGTTTGTCTTTTTTTTTTTTTTTTTTAATTGAAAAATCAGTGGCAAACCTTCCACTGAATTCAGCTGAGCAAAGTTGCTTTTGTTATCTCCTTAATGTCTAAAGTTTTGGAAGTGCTAAATTGTTTTGTGTGTCAAAATGGAACATTTCTTGTTTGTGCTTGAATGTTATTTGTAGATGGTTCTACTTTGTTCCTTCTCTATTTTGAGATGTAAAACAAAAGTTAGCCCTTATTTGCATTTGGGAAACGCAGTTTACTTTTCTTTCTGTTGAGCTAAAATGTATCTATCAGGCTTATTCTGTGTATCAGAAGAAGCTTTGTACAGTTTTACAAATGACTTGAAAAGATTCTTAGAAGTAATATTTTTACTTTTGTTTGATGTTGCCAGAAAGTAAATATGCCTGTGAATGAGAAGAGAAAGGCAATGGAAAGATGTCTGTCCAGAACAAATTTGGTGGTAAGTCCTGAGCTTTAGAATGGTCAGTCATTACAAAAGAAACGCTGTTGTGAAACTTGTTGTCAACAAAATACATGTGTTTCAAGACACTACAGCATTGCAATTTCAAATACAGCAATTAAGAAAATTTTATTACAATCTTTTGAGAAAGGTTTTGGATTAAAAAGGAACCAGAGATTGGGGGGGAAGCAGTTTAGAGGATCACCTGAGTTTTGTTACTGATTAAGTTTGGAATCAAGCTAATTAGACATGATCAGGATATGGTGCAAATGGGCCAGAAGAAGCACAGTAAGATATTTTCACCATGATAAAGGAACACCTGGAATTACTAGCAATATGAAATTCGTAAGATAAGTAAGTATTGTCAAGGTAGTAGTTAGCTCTGGGTTAATTTGTCTGTCAGATGTTTCCTACATTAAAGCTGTGGTCGTCTACTGTGACCTGCAAGGATTACAGCAGAAGGTGGTAAGAGCTAATGATGTCCTCAGAAAATTACTGTGTGCTATGACAGCTTCCTATAGCAAATTGTTCTTGTTTGTGTGATTCCATAGTCAGAATTCTTATAGCTAATTATGTTTATGTTTAATTTACTGTATAGGTTAATGACTTACAGATAAGTAGCCTAGCATCTCCTGTTATCTTGTTCGTAAGCCTTCTTAGAGTAA
This sequence comes from Chloroceryle aenea, assembly GCA_013399075.1. Taxonomy (NCBI): domain Eukaryota; kingdom Metazoa; phylum Chordata; class Aves; order Coraciiformes; family Cerylidae; genus Chloroceryle; species Chloroceryle aenea. The sequence continues at coordinate 82,920 of VWZY01002763.1, read as the reverse complement.
GTCTTTACATTGTATGAGTGTTATATTCCCAGTAACAAACTGTTGCTCTTTTGAAATGTAAAAATACAAGGTAGAAATGTTCAGAACTTGTTGCTTTCTGAAAACATTCAATGGTCTGAATTCAAAACCTACCGTATACAGAGCCATAAGCACTGTCTTTGCTTGTGGAATGTCCTGAACTAGTTGAGGTCTAATACTTTGTTTCTCGTTAGCAATATATAATTAAGGTATCTGAGCCAGAGGGATCTGTTGACTGTTGGGACAATGTGTTCTGGTAGCATTTCAGCCAAGCAAAGGGAACAGGGTCTGGTCCTGAGCCCACTAACTCATTTGCATTGGTTCCATAGGCTTCCATAGGCTAATATGATAACAGCAGTTAATATTCCACTCTACTTTTCTGACTCAGCTTTTTAATTTCATTTCAGTGTTAATCTCAAAGTGCTCGTCTCTTACGTATGAGTATTTAGAATTGGAAATTTAGCTACTTTTGTATCTAAAGGTCTTTCAGAACTTGCTCAAATACAGGCTTTTCCAGTGTTTGACTGTTTCTTAGGGGAAGGAAGAGAATTAGTGTAGTGGGGTTTTCTGTTTTTTTTTTTGTTCATTTGTTTGGTTGTTGTTTTATTTTGTTTTCACTTTTTCCTTGGCCGGGAGAGGGGAAGAGGTGTTTTCTGGGGAGAAAGACTATAGGAAGGAAATGTTTGTACTCCTTATTCCCAGAAGTTATTAAATGGTACTGCTCATTTGGTACTTTGAGAAGAATGAATGGTTTTCTTCTAAGATAGGTACATTAATCAGAGGCTGGTTTAATAGGTTTCTATTTCAGTGATGGACTTTAAATGCTTTGTGTTCTCAAGTCTTCCCTAACCAGTGGAACGCTTTCAACGGCTTAAATGGTTAAAGTATGATAGCTGACTGATGAAAAATGTTACTTCACAGCTCAGGAAACCCAGATTACTTTCTTGTGGCCTTCTATTGCTAACACAAGCATTGGCATTACTGCCAAGGAATGGATCTCTTTCATGAACCAGGAAGGTTCTTTGGCATAATTTTCCACCTGTTTTACACCATTAAATGCTGCTGAATCTCTTAAGATCTAAGATGAGAATTTCAAAGCCTTAAGCAGGAAAAGAAATGTATAGAGATGTCCCAGTCTGCTCTATGGTGGATTTGCATCGTATTCCAGAAGGGAAAGAGGGAGAATTAATTTTGATAATTTTGCAGGATTGATCAGAATTCAGGATAACTTCATGCACTCCCTAGAAAAGCAGCCTTTTCCTGGGGACTCTTTCTTCTATCTTTTCTGAATCATGAGAAAAGAGAGTTAGATAGCTGTACTGTAATGAAGGTAGGCTCCATTTTCTTGGCACTTCTCATCTTTTTTTCTTTCTTCTATTGAGCTCTTATATAACAATGCATTTTTTAATGTCTTTCCTGGTAGTCTTGAACGTATCTAACAGAAAGAAAGAAGAGTCCAAACCAAGTCTGGATTTGATAACCCAATGTAAATAGACATTGTTTTGTCTGTTTGGGTTTTTTTTTGTTGTTGTTGTTTGTTTGTGTTGTTTTGTTTTTTCCTGTGTGCCAACAGTGTCCTATTCTGCAGTTAAACCACTTAAAACAGTCCTGGTTTTAAACTCTGATTAACATGCTCTAATCACTGCATTGACCTGGTAATGTGGGCAAGAGTCATTGCTGTCACATTAGGTCTCATTTCCAAGCACAAAACCAATTCATTTTTAAGAGGACTCCCTTCCTCCTTTTGTGCACTATTCTGATTAAACAAAATTAGAAGCAAAAATTGTGTTATAGTCATACTACAGCAATAAAAGAAAACACATTGTTTTTCTAAATTACAAAATGAGTGAAAATAAAAGGTTATGATTTTGTTGTTGAAATGCCGTTGAAGTGCATATAGTTAATTATGCATCTTAAATATATCATATGCTTTTGGATGTAAGAATTATGGAGAAATGGAGATCTCAAGAGACTACTGACAAATATATTTCTCACAATCCTACTTTTTATCCACAACATTTGTTTGTTTTCTTTTACCCTATTCATTACTTGATAGAGAACTATGTAGCTGAAATAATCTGTTACCCATTGACTAACTGTTGGTATCCTTGCTGAGTGTCAAGATAAAATGCCTTTGTTACAAGATGTTACTTTTGGATCATAAAAAGAATTTTAAAATAACTTTACTGATAAGCAGCTATTCCTTTTGAAAAAAAATCTACTGAACTAACTGTTATAACTTGGTGTATTTTTCATTTTAGAATAAATCCAGTTCAATTTTATTTTCTTTAAAGGATTAGCAAAAATTTGGCTTTGACTGAAAGAAATTAATTTTTTTTTCTAGATAAACTGTGGGTTCAGAGTGAAAATGAAAAATGTTCAAAATGAGGACTATTTTCAAGTGGTGATGCTGTGTGAGTTTATACAAATTAGTCATGATACTGCAATGCCATCCATGATTTAATAAGTGTTTGATTTCTGACAAGTATTTCCCCGAAAATTCTGAGTTCCATAAAAGCATAAGTAAGCACATCTGTCCAGAGCTTCCTCCAAGAAGCAGCCCTGGTAAAAGTGTGCAGATGGCCAAGATAAGATCACAGGTGTCTTAATATTTTGTTTGGATGGTTTTTTTGTCTTCATTTTTTCTTGAGACATGGACACACTTGCTTCGTATTATTTACAGGAATATTTTAGATGTGTTTTTTGTCAACTGTACTTCAGTAGGAAAAATAAAAATCAGTTGTGAGAAACCACAGTATCTTGATCACTGTTGAATATGTGTTTGGTTATTTGGGTAATAGGATTTATGTCTAATTTTCAGCGCCAGTGACAATTTTCTGGTAGCTTTTACTTGTCTCCATTGCGATGTATTCAACTTTCTGAGTACTCAACTTTCTTTTTAAAAGATTTGCAATTTCCAGCAAAGATTACTTTTCTGGTGATCTAAGACTTGGTTTTAGGTATGCAGAACCACGCAAGTCAATTTTATCCTTTCAGCAGACCAAAATCTGACCTCCCCACTCTACCCCTGCATTTTTCAGAGCTTTCTATTCCCTAGGGCTTTCTGTTAATTTTACTCTCTTAGAAACCATACCATTATCTCGTCCACAAATGACTTTTGTTGACCTTTTCCAAACCTTTGTCTGATGCTCTCTATCAGACAACTGTTTTTCTGTCCATTTCTTTGGAGAACCTCACACCAAGGGCTACCCTTCCTTCTGCAGTGCCTACAGCACTGCTTTTTATAGTGCTCACAGACAGACAGATGCCCTGGCTTGGTTTCCAAGCCTGTTTGCATTCACTCTAAACAGCTGCGGCGCTTCTTGTAGCAAAGGTTGACTCTCGCTCGTCAGTTGTAGCATTGACAGAATGCACAGACCTTTGCTGTGGAACGGGAAAGTTTTCTAAATCCCTTTGTTAATTTTGCTTTTATAAAAGAGTTCAGAATGTAGGAATTACAGAAAAGGGATCTTGCTTGCTACTGCAGTGGAAGATCTTTCCCTTGAACGTTTACAACAGTTACTGTTTTTTGGGGTCAGATGATATGAAGATGATCCCTAATTGAGCACAGCTGCACTACTGTGATATTTGTGTCATAGTGCCACTGGATTTTAGTATTGATAGGTCTTTCAGATCCATGCTAAGAGTTTCTGAATGTCTATAAAGACAATCACAATGGGAAATTTGATCATTGAAGGATCATTTAAGATTTACAGCCGTGTTTTTTCTATAATTTTTAAATTCTGACAAACAAATCCATAAATTAAAAAAAGAACAGCTAGTGTGTCCTACCACTGCAGGAATATCAACAAAATGGGAAATGAAATTGGTTAAATTTGGACTTGCTCTCTCTTGATCACAAAATTCAGATGAAGTTAATATAGATGTTATAACTGTACACCTTTTACAGTTTTCCAAGTAAAGTACTTTATTTCTTCCTCATAATGCATCCCATGTAGTAGTTGATGGTAACAGAGATGTGCTTAGATCTTACAGACAGACTACCTGTGAAGGTATAGTTTCTTTCAGTTACTACTTAGGGTGTCCTGACCCACGTTGTTGCGGTCTATTAATAGGCAGCATGTGATACATGATTTATTTGCATTTATTTATATCTGTTGTGTTGAATTCCTGGTTAGTCATTGTTCCAGATCTTGTCTTGTAGCAAAACATATTAAAAGTTATTCCAAACTCCTTTAAGGTTGGGGAAATAATTATATTATACACAAATGAGCGATAGAATATTTTCAGTCTATGTGTTTATGCTTAAAAGTAGGTGGAAATTAACTTTGCATATTATGTGGGTATTAACAGACTCAAGAACAATGTGCTAATTATTTAGAGAATTTGGGGATTTTTTGACTGTCAAGTCTAAAGTTGAAAAGTAAAATCATATTTTAGAAGTGGATTAAAAGACTATACTCAAAAGTAGAATCTAAATACAAAGTAGAGGTGAAAATGAAATGATGCATACTTTCAGACAGACCATGTGTTTATCTACAGCAGTTGTATGAAAAAAAAAAAAAAGTAATGTAATCAAAACTATAGCTTCATTTTTGGAAAAAAGAAGGTGCAAAAATATGATTGAAGTTTCTGTGACCACAGAGGCAGTGAATAAAAGAATATGGAATTGTTACTTGCCAAATCTCACAGTACTAAAACTAGATGGCACTCAGTTAAGGCAGTAGGAGCAGTAGGAGGGCAACTTAAGACAGATAAAGCAAAGGACTGCTTTATACAGTGGGCACTGAACTTCAGGATTTTACTGGAGATTGTACACTCAGGTAAGTGTAAGTAGGTTCAAAAAGGAATTGTCATACACAAAATGAAGGGAAGCAAGTGCCTTCTAGCATCCTGACCCTGATATTTGTAGGTGCTGTGCGAGTGTGCTGGGAGAAACTGGCTGGACCTGTGTATTCTCCCTAAGCAGCATTTCCTTTCACGTAACGGCACCAGCTAGACATTTTTTCTGACTTAGGAGGACAAAGTTCTTACGTATAAAACCTTCCATTTTTCTCCCCAAAATATTATGGTTTTCTTTTTTACCAGCACTTGTTGGCAATCTCGCAGGAGCTTACAACTGATAAGGGAAGAACACTTTTTCTAAATTACTTGTAATTTTTCTGTTTGTGTCAATTTTTTTTATAGGTGTTAGAAACATCAGTGTGTATTTCTTGCCAGTGTACACCAATGAAAATGTCAGATATTTACAATAAACTAAAACTATCTCATGACTGTTGCTTTAACTGCTTTTGAGTGCTTGCCAGAGATTAGACTGTGGGGATAATTTTCTTTTAATAACCTCATGTTGAGTAGCCCTGAACTCTAGTTTACCCAGATCTGTGCCAGAACAAATCAAATACGAAACAGATGTCTTATTTTGGAATTCTGAATGTAAAATAGCTTCTGGATATTTTAAAGAGAGTATGTTCTGTATGCTGTCATCTACTATAATCCTCTTTTCTTCCAGTTATTCAGTGTATTAGCACTCCATGCTTTCCTGGAAGATGTTACTATTTACATCTCACTTATAGAACTGCAACACAGCTAGCTCAAAAGTGTGATCTTTTTTGTTTAATATTACCTGAATGCTTTTTTTGGATGTCCTTAGTTTTCAAAAAATCAGTAATACATTGCATGCTACTTGCTATTACCCATAGCCAGTGTTTATTTTATACTGATAGCAATAGTAGAATGCCAATATTTTTACACAGGATTCTGTAAGTCTCAATATTGCCATGTTCAGGCCAGAGACCATTGAGATGCTGTCATTTTTGAGTGTTTGGGCACAGCATGGATCCGTTTGTAGATACAGACCCATACATACCAGTAAATTTGAATTTTGAATGCTAAACTTACATCTCTAAGGACTACTTTATTTATTTAAAAACAATTTAATATTTTCTGCAGAAAGGAATCTTGAGTCATTTGTTAAAACATTCTGTAACATCATCATAACCTCTTCTATTTCTGTGTAGCTTTACCAGCCTAAGTATGAAAGGGGTTTTTGTTTTGGTTTTTGTTTGGTCGGTTGGTTGTGGTTTTTTGTGTGTGCATTTGTTTTTCTTTGTTATTTGCTTTTTTGGGGGGATGTTTGGTTTGTTTGTTTGTTTAGTTCTTAGACTACCATTCTAAGAAAAATCAGAAAAAGTCATCTTCTTGTTACATCTCTGAGAAGTGCTTGAGTGGTTTCTTTGGGAGAGATAGCATGTTGTCACTGATCTTTAGAATCTTCAATAGATAATTGAAAAGTTACCATATGGACAGAGATGCCTTCAAGCACAGCTGATGATTAAATGGTTTCCAGTTTGTCTTGGACTGGCTGAAATATTTTTTTTTACATGTATGGGGACACGGTGAATGTTTGCCCTTTATGCTGGACCAAAAGTATTTGCCAGGTGTATTGGTCTCATACAACTTCCACTTAATTCATGCAGCTCATGAATGTATTTCTTAATAAACCCATTTCTGTTATTTTCAGACCATTCGGTTCTTTGTCTCAATAAAGATGTGTCCATTCTTATAAAGCAACAAATCTTTCTTAAAGGAATTACTGAATTCTTGCCTTTGTCTGAAGCGTATCTCACAGATGAGGCTGTGAGAAATCTTGCTATGCAGCTCTGCAAGAGGAGCAAGATTGCACTGGAGATTGATAGTGCTGTTGACTTCTCTCATAGACTTTTTCCTAATACCTGTCCGAGAACATGATTACCTACAGCACTGACTGGTAGCAAAATTAACTCCAAATGAGTACTATACATGACGTCTGTGGAGCATTCCTCCAAAAGTCCTCAGCACCATCTGCTCGTGAGAACTCCAAGATAATATGCTTCAGGACCTTATTTCAATTTTCACATCCATCTGTTCTGATCATTAGACACATCTGAGCTCCTGGTTGGAGAGGCTGCCTCTGACCGAGAGGGGCGGGGTCGGTGATGCAGCTTTATGTAAGTGTTCCAGAACTCTAACCCCTCTCCTTCTGGCCTCCTCTCAAAACTCAGCAAATGATGCATCTTTCATCAGCTAACACAAACAAAAAAAAAATCTGTTTTTTCATGAACATATAGGAGGATTTTTATTTTTTCTGGTAGCGCATTGAGGCTGGTATCTAGCTTTTGAAGTATATCTGACGCTAGCTTTGCCAAGCAGATGTAAAGCTCTACCAGCTGGACTCAGCTGCATGCTTCAAGATTTCACAAGTGTTTAGATTGTGGTATTGTGTGAGGCTTTATATTCAGGAGCCGAAAAGATCTAGCTGTAGATAAACTATAACCTAATAGATGGGAAGTATTGTCAGTTTTTGCTGTTGAATACAACTGGATGGAAATCTGATCATGAATGGTTTTATGTTGGATTTATTTTTTTGAGTTTCTGTCAATTCCAGTAATAATCAGACAGATACAATGTGTTTCACAGTGTACCATAATGGATTTTTCTATACAGATCTGACCGTATTGGTATAGACATTTGCTCACCTTTTACCAGTACCTCCTTTCCATATGGCTAATTCAGAAAAGCTTGTCTGATCCTTATCTTTACATCATGGCTTAGTTCATACAACACTGAGTAAAACTGACTTTGTAAGTCAAAATGCTATCTAGAAATGTGTATACTGTACATCATTATGACTGGGAGAAAATACTTATATGTAGATGATCAGTGTAAGCTCCCTCATTCTGTAGCTATCTAGTCACATTATTTATTGTCTTGGATACTTCTAGTTTCTCTGGGCCTCTTAGCTGGGTACTTCTGTCTTCCCTCTCAACTTACATCCTGACTAGAAGTCTTCTGAAAAGTCTTAGTAATACTTTAGTCCTTGTCATAAGAGCTACTCTCTTACATGACATCATCCTATTGCTGAGAATTGGATTTTTCCTTCTGAAGTGTTCAGGATGCCCTTTGCTTATGTTGCTGAAGGCGTAATTTTTATTGCTGTATAAAAAAAGGAATGGGAGACTTCAATCCTCCTGTTGATATATTCCACAATAATGTATTATATTCTCATCCAGGAAAAGCAGACTTGCAACTTAAATGCCAAGGGAACATTACATATTCTTATTTGTAGTTAATATTACATTCTAGCAAAGATTATAATTTGCTTAAGAAGTTCATTAATATGATTTACAACACTACTGTACTTTTGTTATATATAAACTTTTTTTTTTTAGATGTTAGACTTTAGGAGAAGAAAATCCCCTTGAACAAGTAATAGAAAAGTTTTGTAGGACTTTCTAAAGGTGTGAACTATTTTTTGTGTTACTGCAAGTGAATAAACCAGGAGAAATTCAACAAAGCCAGACAACATGGTAGCTTTAGGAGAAAGGACATGCCAAGAATGCTCATCATGAGCAAATCTCATGTAATATTGGCCATCCATAAAAGGCAAGCTTCTGCTCTTGAAAAAGGAGCATTCACCACTTAAAGTATGGACTGCAGAGAGCGAATGAGGGTAACTACAAAGATCCAGCTATTCTTCCACTTCCACATTTCACTAAATTCAATATTTTACAAATAAATCTCTGGAAAAATAAATATGCCTTTCTTCTGAAATCTTCAGCTATAGACATCTCAGATATGAGTATGCATTATGTATATTTATGTACTTATTTTTTTCTTAGACTATCAAAATTAAAGTTCCAACATTAGTTCCCTTAATTTATATTTGCATTAATTTAAAGTCTATTAACCCATAAAAGAAAGACAATTAAGCCATTTATTTTTAACTGGAATTATTGGAAAGGCAGAGAATGAATTAGAGCTGAGGAATAGAAACAGCTTATTTTACTACCAAATTTCTTGTTCTCCTACTTTCACTACAGAAGATAAGTGTATCAATATGCAACTTAAAAATAGTCTGTTGATATTTTTACATGGAAGTAGATTTATCTAAATGAATTTAAGTAGGTAAAAATGTTTTGTAAAAGCACTTCCTGTCACATTATTAATAACTGTATTCAAGAGAAATTGTTTTTCTGATTTAATATTTGGCAAATGGGGTGATTTTTTTTTCCAGATTAATTCAAAATTTGCACTTGAATAGGTATCTCAGTGAGTGTGTTATCTGATTTGTTTATACTTTGCAATACAGTGTTCACTATATGATAATATTTACTTCTAGGTCTGGGAAGTGATTGGATATTTAATTTTAAAAGTAGGTAAATTAAAGTATCTGTAGTAGTTAAAAGATCATACTACAGTAATGATGAGTTCTGTATACCTCTTCCTTTTAAGGACCTCAAAATAAAAATGTTAGTATGATTTTTACTGTGCTGTGCTCATAAAAGATTCACAGAGACAAAAGAAGGGCTAGGAAGAAATTGCATTCCAAGAGCATTTCTAAATCATAGAATCATTCTGGTTGGAAGAAACCTTTGAGATTATCATGTCCAACTGTTAACTGCCACGTGCTGCCAGGTCACCACTAAAACATGTCCCTAAGTGCCATACCTACACGTCTTTTAAATACCTCCAGGGATGCTGACTCCACCACTTCCCTGGGCAGCCTGTTCCAGCACTTTATAATCTTTTCAGAGAAGAAATTTCTCCTAATATCTGATCTAAACTTCCTCTGGCACAACTCGTGCCTGTTCCTTCTTGTCCTATTGCTTGCCACATGAGAGAACAGACTCACCCCCACCTGGCTTCAGCCCTCCTTTCAGGTAGTTGTAGAGAGCAACAAGGTCTCCCCTGATCCTCCTTTTCTCCAGTTCCTTCAGCAGCTTCTCTTAAGGACTATGCTGTATGAGCCTATGTATGTGCTGTAGCTTGAACCAATTCCATTCACAGCTGCAGGAACATTATTCAGGTGGCGTTTTGTCATTCAAACTAGGTTCAAAATTTAATCTGTTTCCCTCAATAACTGAAATTATATCTAACGCTGCTAAAGAAAGGATGTCTGCTTTAGTGGTACAGCATCGTTTGAATCAACTTTTTTTCTTTCATGTATTGTTCTAGAACTTGAAACTTTCAGATGAGATATAACAGTCCTAAGTTCAAGAGCACAGAACTCCTACTTTTTTTTAAATAACTATATGTGTAGTTTTTAAAAAATAGCTATTTATATAAGATATAAGTAGTGTTTAATCCTGATTTTATGCTATCCACCCTCCATCACTGACCATGACTTCGGGATCTTTGCTTTTAATATCAAAAACAAACTGAAGGTACTCCACAGCCTGCATCTACACGGCCTGGCCACTAGATGTCACACAACATTCTGTGAATATGTAACAGTTTAACACCATTGATGGCTTTCTTTATCATCTAGCTGTAAACGTTATTTTTTTTATTTCATATTTTCTTTTCTCCCAGAGCTCTAATTCTTTGGAAATGTGTGTTTATTACTAGCAAATCTTCAGCTAAAGCCTTTATCATTTGCTCTCCTTTTACTAACTTGGTAATCAAAATACTTCTGTTTCATGACTGAAACATTCACTCAGATTTTCTTCATATCTTTGCTGGTTTCCATTCTCCTTTAAGTAATAGCTTTTCCCTTTTCTTGCAGGGGTTTTTTGGTTGGTTGGCTGGTTTTTGCTTGGTTTTTTTTGTTTT
>VWZY01002763.1:46487-72311 GCA_013399075.1 Chloroceryle aenea | reverse complement strand
TTTGTTGTTTTTTTTGTTTGTTTTTTTTTTTTTTTTTTTTTTTTTGTGAGCGCATTGTAAAATAAGAAATATAAATAAAAACCCAACCCTCACCAAACAACAACAACAAAAAACCCAACAAACAAAACAGACAACAAGAGGAATTCTGTAAATCTCTGGTTTCTCTTTGGTTTGTGGCAAATGAAAGTGCTGTCACCTTACTAACATCCCTGCAAAGGAAATTAGTTCTTCAGAGGCCTTTCAGTAGTCTTTAGGCTCTTTCTGAACACCAAATTCTATCCCTAAACCGTTACCACTGTAAAAAAAAAAAAAAATCTGATCCCCCTCACCCAGTGGTTCTTTTCTCCTGTCTGTTTTTTTTGTCACCTCTTGAAAAGGTAGCATGTTTCATGGTACTCCAATAGAACTTCCGTGTCTACGTTCATTCTCTACAGTACACTGTGATTTGGTATTTCCACCAGCTGAAGGATCTTTGAAGATCTACTGTCCTTCAAAGCAGTGATTCAGTAGCACTGCATAGATCCATTTTCTCCACACTTTCACCACACATTCCAACATTGTGTCCTAAATCTCCTCTGCTACAGCCTTTACACTATCAGTATGGATATTTTCTCAGCTGTTGGCATCATCTATCCTAGTTACACAACTTCACAGTTAAGAAAAAGAAAGAGAATAGGAAGATTATGCTTTAGTGCAGGTGCTTTTGAAAGAAAAAATGGTACTACTTTTACTATGTTGTATACTGACATGCTGTGGGCTTAGCATTTCAGTCTTCCCCACAGCTGGAAATCAGCAATTGGAAAATAAACCGAGTGAAAAAGGAAGTCCCTTGTCTTGTAGACAGGTAATTATGTGGGGATTTTGTTGTTTTGAGTGGGGTGTTTTGCTTTGGTTTGGTGGTTTTTGTTTTGTTTTTTTTTGTTTTTCTCTCTGTGCTCTTGAACTGCTTTTTTCTGGTCTTTGAGTGGATTACTCACCTGTTGAATTCCTGAAAATTCATTTACTTTCACACGCTGATTTCAACAGCCATGACATTTGTTAAGGATTTTGTAAGCTTATCATAAGAGGCTGCTAATTCCACAAACAAGAATACACAGAGGTAACTCTTAACAGCAAATTTTCATCAACAAGATATGCTCAAGAATCTTCATTTTCCCATTGACTAATGTCTCCAGTCTCTCCAGTCTTAAAACTCTCCTAAGGTGCTGACTAATTTTTTGTAATTCACTGTGTCAGGATGTAGTACATTAAGAGCCTGAAGAGTAGTATGGAGCAGAAGAGATAGATTATGTTTGGGACCCTCAGGGGACAGGTTGTGGACAACATCAAGTTTAGTCTGATAATGCTACTTTCAGAGGGCTTTAATGAAAATTTCAGTAGTGTCCTACAACTGTGCATCTGCACCAGCATAAATAAACTATGTTCCAGTCAAGGTAAACATCATGTTGAATAGGAACTGTCAAGTGTTGTCCAAAAAATTCCAAGTATAAGGGTCCATTTTCAGTGAAAAGTTGTCTTTTCACTTCATCTACAGTTCTTGGTCTCTTCAGATGCAAGTCCTGATATGTGGTGGGTATAGCAAAATCCAAGAGCACTTTGAATGACTTGAGGATTTTCTCTGATTTCAGATGTAAAAGTTTACTTCAGTTTAGAAGCCAAAAACTTCCAGGTATTCACTTTCTTTTATTGTCAAAAGATAGAAAGCATGAACCCAAAACCATCCTTCATGGAAGATTTTTTTGATCAAGTTACTAAGGTTCAGTTCAGTGCTTTTCTGTCACTACAGAGAATTTCAGATAGACCTTTAAAGCTGCGAAACCAGAAATGTCAAAAGGACACGAGAGTTGAACAGAAACCGTAAAGTAGATTTCAAAACTATAGGTATTTTCTTTTTGAGTGTCTGTTAAAGCAGATTACAGATATAGATTTTTTAAATTATTTTACATATAAATATTAATGTTATATAATATTAGACAGTATTATATATTGTTTAATTGTAACATGTTATACTGAAGACTTCATGCTTACAAATGATAGTATTGGGACTTATATCAAATTTATTAAAAGTTACTGAAAGGTTATTTTTAAATTCTGGTTTGCACTTAAAACTTTTCAGATTCAGAATCTCCAGTTTTCATAAGTAACATTAATTCAGAAATTGTAGGAAAATAATCTGCATTTTAGCTTAGCATACCATAGCATGCAAATCATCCTCCCTGCTGAAACTTTATAGTTAGTTAGAGGCCTAATGCTTCCCAGATGATGATGTTATACGAGGTGAGCAGTGTTTGTAGAGTAGGATAGAGAACTAGACTGGATTTTCTACGGATACCCAGAGAGTATTCACATTTCAGTAGCTATAAAGAAATTACATCAGTGTTCAATTCAGTTTGTTTTGATGATTTTTTTAAGTAGTGGTTTCTAAACATAGTATTTGTGAAAGTTTCGCTTCTTGATTTATACTGTCAACTTCCATACAATATCAAACAACTGTCATCTGGAGGCAGATACTATAAATAGGCAGCTGGGCTCACTGATTGCTGCTAGACTAGAATCAAGGCTTCAAAATTAAGGTGAGCAAAAGTTGACATGGAAATTAGGAGTGGCACAGAGAACCTTAAAAAAAATGTACACTAAACTGAGGGACAAGTTAAGAGCTTATTTCAAGAAGCAGTAATCTGGCAGGCAGGCTAGTCAGGAATGGGAAGCACAATTAAGCAGGTATTAACTGGGTCTAAGAAGCAAGCCATAGGAATGTAGTTGCCATTTAAGTGAGCTCTCAGTTCAGTTGCATCTCAGGGTTTGATGAAGCTAACTTTCTGACACAAAAGCCCATCCTTAACTGTTCAGATTTATAGACCCCACTGGGAAAATTCCTCTCCTTTCAGTAGAATTCCAGATTAAAAAGGTGCCACCAGCAACGTGATGTCTTTATTGCTGTTTATTCTCCTTGTGGCTACTTCCTAGTGGTAGCTTCTCTACCTCATCTGCCTTTAAAATAGGGGAGAAAAAAAATAAATGCAAGTTTCAACTTTGTTGTAGAGCAAGATATTTCAGTTACCTCCCTGTTCTCTGTCTTTGTTCCAGCAATTCTTGGTCCTGTTGTTTAAAAAACAAACAAACAAACAAACCACAAATAAAGCCCTTTGACACTGCACTTGACAGCTTTGTCAAGAAACTTGTACTACTGGACTTTTTACTTGAAGCAGGCCTTGTAGGATAGTGATAGAAACATTTTCTAGGTACCTGTGAGTATTTTGCTACCCAGCGGATATTTCCAACTAGAAGCACACTTAATGTGTCCGTCCCTCCAGGGTGAAGGTGACATTTTAAGAATGAGTAGGAAAGAACCTCATCCTAATAAGAGAGCATTTTGAGAACAGACATGCTCCCCTCATTATATGATTTTTTGTTTGTTTGCTGGTTGTTGATGCTAAACACAATGTAAGTGTGTCACCTATAAAAGTCTCTCTTACCTGTACACATTAAAAAGATAGAAACAGAATTTTCTAAACTGTTTAAAAATCTTCCAGAGAAGAGTTTCAGTGACTTTTGAACCTATTTGCTAAGAATATAAACATGCAACACCTCCCAGTTAGTCTGGGAAAACAATGGAGTGACATCAGGGAAGATGGTTTATGAGCCTAATTTCCAGCAAAATCTTCATGTATTTGGTGGATGGGACTGAAAAAAAAATATATAATGATTTAAATAAGTGCAGGGAATGAGGCACTTCTTCCATTGGGTTCTACACATTTTTGTGAGGTATCTTTTTTGGCTAAGACACCCACTAAACCCAAGTATTAAAATAAACTGGACTTAGAGCAATTCAAAGGTCTTGTTCTATCACAAAGGGATAAAGAAATACTTATTTAAAAAAAAACAACAAAACAATCAATCATATATTATTGATATCTATATAAATTTATAAATATACATAAGTGCTACTGAACTAATATGTATGTTGTAAAACATACACAAGGAAATGTTAAAAAGTATGAGATTAAGAAAAACAGAATTATTTTTTCCCATTGTTTATTATTTAGTAAAAATAATATGAATTGTAACAGAGACCACTGATATATACATCTTTAAAGGCAGTAATTTGAAAGAAAGGCTGAGTTTTTTTGATACTATTCTTTAGTCTTACATAATAAATTAAAACAGCTGTATTAATATTTCAACAGGTAAAGAGTGCATTTACATCATGAATAACCAGTATAACAATTTATTTTGTTTGTCAGAAATATTTGGCTTCTGCCTATACTGGTTTTGAAATGCTTTCTGGCAGTACTAGTGGATCAAGCAGGTGATAACAATGCAGTATTGCTCATGAGAAAAGGGAGAGCTCTTACAAAATTTGTTGTAAAATAGAAGTTTCTAATGTTCTGATTGAAATTTATGATAAGCATGTTATTAGGGTTCTCTTTTTTAATTGCCATATCCATTCTTTTTTTTTTTGTTTTTCTGTCAACCACTTTTAGATTTGAGCTCTTGAGGTATTTTGAAAACACAACTGGAAAAAAGAAACCAATTCTGGTGTTCTTTATGCCAGAATAGACTAATTAAAAAAAAAAAGAATGTATCTACAAGATTATAATAATGTGGTTTACAAATACAATTTATTTTATCATATCTTAAATATTATTTCAGTGTTGCATTTTCTTTCTTATTACCATTGTAGCTTATGTTTTCAGATTTTTTACATGTATTTTTGTATGCATTTTCTGTATTTTAAAAGTAGATATTTCAAGTGTACCACTGGAGAACTGCACAAAGTCTAAAGTCTGAATACTTGGTTAGTGGTTTTGATGTGTTTGGTGTAGTTCAGGCTTATATGGTCACGGATTAATATTATTTAACAAATGGCATGCAAAATATTTTGTTTGTGTGGTCATGCCCAACAGCATGATTCAGCTAACCTTTAAACTATATGTCTCAATTTAATTAAATTGGTTAGAATTTCTTTAAAATGGTAAAAAAATATTTTTTCTAGTATATCATAATCAGTCTTCACCAAGTTGTTAGAAAAATAAATCCCTAAGTCACTATTTCATTGCAAAGAATGTGAAAACAAACAATGAAAGCAATGCACGGTCATTGCTCCCAGCATAGACCTCCAGAGGAGCTGCTGCAACACAACTCACTGGTATGAAAAGTTAAGAGCCTACCTTGTATGGATAGACATAAATGATTTGCTGTAGGTTGGTATGCTTCAAGACTCTATAGCTTGACAAGGTTTTTATACAAAAGAGCGAGCTCTAACCGTGTTCAAAACTTGCATCAAAGACTTTGGAGGGTGTTTTGTTTTAACATTAAACTCCAATGTAAGATATATGAAAGCAGATTGCCTGCATTTTGATGCTGTTTTGTGATTATTATTTTTTTTTTTTATTAGCTACATATATATTTTTTTTGCATACTTTGTCTTTTTGGAGTCAAATCATGGGGGTTGGACATCTAAACAGGTGGAGAAATTTCCTAGAAATTGGAATACTGAGTACCAAGCTCTCTTAAAACTCAGGTCACAAGTATTATTATGGGTTGTGGGGTGTACAAGGCACGTCTGAAAGTCTCATATCACATAGAGGGAATTAATTCTTCAAAAAGATCTGTCCAAGTAGTTTTGGGATTTTAGACAAATTATGGTTGACCTAAGATTTCTTCTAATTTTACTAGTAAATACCACTATTAGTAGTGTTTCCAAATGTCATAATATTACTTTGTACCAGTGGTATAATTTTTTGGATTTATGACTGTATCAATCTGGAATTCCTGGATTTTTATTTTTTTATTTTTAATACAGTACAGTCCAGCACAATAAAATGTATATCTATTATCAAAAATATGGAACAATTGTTAAATATGGGCTTGAAAAATAATTTCTAAAGTACTAGTAGATAGCCAGTTGCTCTGCTGTAGGAACTTGTTATTCTTTTGTCCCTTTAACTGGAACCACAACTGTACATGTGTGATAGTTAAAAGGCTTCTGATTTCCAGCCTGAAGTGCTTTCTGATAGATAGAAAACCATTTTCTTCAAGTTTGCTTTGTCCTCATGTTTGAACAGCTATGTTCCTTCTCGGTGTTGCCATTCAATATACATTTATTAGCATACAATCATCTCCACTTGCACCATAAATTGGCATTGCTACTGTTACCTCAGCTTCAAGACTTATTTTCTATGTGCCAGCATAGGCTTACATGCTCAGAAAACAAACCTCCTCATGAACCTTATGATTGAAAGCTTTTTAAATGACTAATTATTTCCTTGACCCAGTTCACTGCATAGCTACACAAGCATTTGGGTCGGTAGACAGGTGAAGGTGATGCTGAAGCAGAAACAAGCAACGGTCAAATTGGGGAGTAAGGAAAAAATGTATTGTGACATCACTTTATGCAGGCGTTAAGTTCTTTTACCTGGTTGTTATAAAAGAGGGCATTTTCCATTCTCTGATTACACCAGTAACATTTCTCTGCACATGTCCCAGTTTAAATGCATTTTTCTTTATTATAAGTTGCCAAAATCCTGCATAGCTGTATACATGGAGGCTCATTAGTGCAATGTAAAATACCATAAAGACTTCTCATACTCTCCTGAAATGATCTTTTCTGATTTGAAGTCATGTTTGCCTTGTAGGGTTGCATCACATTGGTGGCTCGGTTGTCCTGAGATTGACTAATATGTTATGATCTTCATTTCCCTAATAGGTTTTCAGTGTATTAGTTTCTGAGGAACTGTCACAGAAGTAGATTTAGGCATAAATAGTTGTGTATGGTGACAGACTGATGTGTCTGCAAAATCATCATGGTACAGAATTGCTCCCATAGCTCATCTTCTCTTAGCAGCTCAGGGTACCAAGATCATGCAAGCATTAATTTCACATGGCTGCTGCTGTGCTGCCTTGTACTCAGCTGCTTCTGCCCAACACCTCTTCCCCAGCCCTGTCAACTCAGCTGCTAAAGGGGATAACAAAATAGAAAGCATTTCATTTCAGCATGGGGGAATAGAAGATGCATTTAAGGACTTAAAGCTGGCCCCTACTTCTAGCAGGGCTGGGTGGTTTTAGGTTTCACATGTTAATGGAACTGGGAAGTTTTACTCAGTTGCGGTTTTTCTACTCTTCATTTTTCCAGACTGGAGACAACATAATGTTCTAGGAGGATTTGGTCATTGACATACATCAGCACAGAGCTAACAGTGGGAGCTTGGCTATCTGCTGCTGGAACTGGATGTTCTTTTGACAGGGGATGTGCCTGTTTCACCTCTACCTCTGCCAGCAGCATTCCACTGCCTTCCTCGGGCAGAGTACATGGACCCAGCCCTGAGTCAGAGAGGGGTTTGTGCTTAAGACAGTGGGACTGTGGACATCTCTTATTGGTGGTAGGGATGTTGCTTAGCTCAACAACACACGGGCTTCTCAGGGAAGATGTTCCTGTGCTGGTTCTTCTGTCACCACCATGAAATATCATTTTGATGCCTGTTCATGGTGAGAAAATAAGTAATTTTATCCTTTCCTTGAGGGCATCAAAATCCAATTTGGTATACACTGCTAAGAAGCCTTGAGCGCTGAGCCTGTGTCCCAACCTCATACTTCGTATTATTAAATGTCATGGCACTTCTATTACTCCAGTCCTCAAGTCACCCAGTTTTTCCTTTATCATAGTTCAGTCCTCTGTATTGACACATGGTTAGGAGGCATTGATATAACTCCTACTTTTTATGATAGGCAGTTTTAAAAATATTTAATAAGATTGTTCCCAGAGATGATCTTTGAGACACTCCACTACTAACCTCACTCTAGGGCAGAGGTCTAGAACACCGGACTTGACATCTTCATAGCCACTTCCTTGCTTCTTACAGTTGTAGCATTAATCCCCATTTTATGTAATACTTGTTTGTGGTGTATTACAGAGGTCTGGATAAATCCTAGACTGCTCTTTCTTTGTCCATAAAATGGTATCAAAGACACACAGACGTTCCTACAGGATTAATCTAGTAGTCATATCATTTTATCTCATTTTCTGTTTACCCTCCTGTATTTGTTTATTTTCTCCAGAAGTTGTTTTAGATCTTTGATACTCTAAGATCAGAGTAACGTATTTAGGTAGACCACTTTTTTCCTGTACCGTTGCTGACATAGAAATGGTATAGCAGTAGAGAAGCAGGACAACATTAGCTAATGGCCCAAGTTAGACTATTCCTGTAATATTATTTTCAGTTATGGTTATATTTCAAAAGGAAAAATTACTGAAAAGTGATCTGAAATATCTGAAGAATGTTTGTTAACTTCTTGTAATGTGAGTTGTAATGAGAGGCTTAGAAAGTTCAATCTGTTCAATATGCCTGAGTGAGGATTCGGATGCAATTTGACCAGAGACTGCAGATAGGTGCATGAGAATGAGATTTTTAGTGTTTGATGTCCTTAAAACAGTAAAGAATATATCGAGGTCCAGAAACTCAAAACTGAAGGTAGACAAGTGCAGACTAATAAATAAGGTGTATGTCTTTTAACAGTGAGGATAACTGTACCTCAAAACACGTGATTTAGAATGTAGTCACTTGGAATATTTACAAAGACTTTTAGTTTTTGTTCAATTGCAGGAGATTCTTTGGCCTGTATAGGAAGTGTGGTCATGCTAATTTAGTTACAGTCCCTTTTGACCTTGATATTTTTCTACTTCTCTGTTAAAATCTTGAAATATAAACCAAGTAACTCCTAAAAGCAAACAAAAAGAAAAAACATTAACCTCTACATTCAGTTTGCCATGTATAATGCATGTATCTTCATTTTCTATACTTAGGAGGAAAAAACCTTATGGAATGAAATCTGCTTACCTTCTTGCTTTGATAATCTGCGAATGATGGCATTTTATAATCATAAACTGTTGGAAAGGCTATCTTAATAATACAACAAAGTTGTATTTGAGATTGATTAATTCCTAGTCCATTTGTTTTCAAGTGAGCATTTCTTGCTTTTTGAAATATAAAAATAAAATAATATTTCTAAAAATCTTAAGAAGGCAAAATGTTGCACTTCTGTTATATGTGGCCATACAGTTGTAGACCATACAGGAAAGTATTGGGGATTTTTTTTTGAAGCCAAGTTTTATGGAGATAGACAAAAATTCCGAGACCTAGAGAACAGCAGTGGTGATGATTTTATTAGCCATATAAAGTGTAGGAGTAGATGGCCAGTGTTTGAAGTGACACTGACATGAGGATCTTGTTGTTTTTTTTTAATAAAAAATTTAGATCTTTTATACTTTATACTTACCGCTCTATGTAAGAAAAAAACAACAACTATGTAACCTTTTATATTTTTCCACATTTCATTAATTAGTGAATAATTAAGAAGGCTTTTTTGTTGTTGTTGTTAAACTATTAGAAGGAATAGGAAATAAAACCAAGTAAGCTTAAAAATATTCCATCTTAAAATATTTCCTTCTATTCCATTCTTCTTCTGTTCTCCCATGCCATATAACTTGTTTGTGTGTTATTTGAACAAGTTACTGCTTGAGGAAAAATAAGTATGAACAGAGAAATAAACACAGGGGTTTTGTTTGTTTGTTTATTTTTAAATGTAAGAACACCTTCATTTTAAAAGCTTAAGGTCACTGATTATTGTGGTTAGATTCCTTGACATTGTGCAAAAAGTAAAAGTAGGAAGTCTGAATTAACTGTGACCTTTTAAGAGAAGTCTTAACCTAAATGAATAAATAAAAAATGGATGAGCAGTCTTGGACAGATGGATTGTCATCTAGTACACTTTTAATATCAAATTTGTTTAACTAGTGATAATTAATTTGAGAAACATAAATTGACAATGCCAGTAGCAGAAAGCTGAAACTGATGCAAAATCATGAGTTTGATAAAAAAATCTTGGGGATCTAAGGACAGGAAATCAACTGTTTCTTATATAACTCTATAAAGAGAATACAGTATTATTAGGTATTTAATAACAATTATACTTATTTTTTTGTTTGACACCTGATTTAAGAATATTAAAAGTGTGTTACAGAATCTTCCAGAAAAGGCCACTTTTACCTTCTAAGTATTGAAAGAGTAAGTGGGCACTGTGGCATTTAATCTTTGTCTGGAATTCTGTGATTTATTTATCTGGAGTATTTTTAGTTCAGAATACTCAATCATTTATTTGAACATAAATGAGGCTTAGGAAATACTTACTTTAGAAATGTGTTAAGGCTAAATATATAGTATACCATTACATGATTTCATTCTGTGAGGGTAAAATTTGAAGCAGAAAGTACAAAGTTCATCTGGATTTGTCAATTAGAGCAGATGTCCAGGATGAATACTGAATTATTTTAGTCTTTAAACAGGAGATTAAGAAAGCTTTATGTTTTGAGTTTTATGCAAAGAGCTATAAGAAAGAAATGTATTTTAATGCTGAAGATATGTGAGCTCTTCTGTACAATTTACATTATATAATTTTATTTTTAAATTGGAATATTGTTGCTATTCCGCTCACAGAAGGGTTTATGTGTCATGTTATATTGTGCCAAATTGGTGGGTTTTACAAAAATCCATCAGAGGATATAGGGATACTATCTATTGCATTTTAATTAACACAGGGGTTTAAATAGTATCATTTTCAGTGGTTTTCAGTGCACCATTGCAGGTTTTCAGTGCACCATTTTGCTCTAGAGAAAAAAAGATTAGGGGAAATCTACACCAGCTAGGACTAAACCATCATATTAATTGACCTGAAGTACATTCTCAGTAGAGATGTTTTTAAAATAATTAGCATATTAGTATCATACTTCTAAGATAACCTTTTTTGTTAAAATACATACAATTTATTAGAAGAAACCTCAAACCAAACATGGAATTTATGGTAGCTGTTTCTGCTGCTCTTAATTGAAACTTTACTCACACAGCATCATTTTATAAAAATAATTTCTTTAAAAAAAGCGTGGGACTTTACATGATACTGTTTAGGCAGTCCTTGTTTGCTTGAGCCAGCAAAGAGTTCAAATCTGCTGTGAAAAAAGAGTATTAAAAATTAGCATCACCTTAATAATAAGTTAAATTTACACATTGAAAACATTTAAATTACTATTTCGTCAAGCTACATGTGAATACAAAAGCTGAGGTTGTTAAGTATGTTATTACCAGTAAGAGGTTTGCAGGTAGGCTATACTCACAACTGAACCTAGTAGAACAATATTGTAGGACTGAGAGTACAGAGAATCAGATAAACGATAATGAGATGTAATTCACACTCTTCCAACTGTATCATTGTTAGTATTTTAAGGAGGGGAAGTAATAATTATTGTTATAACCAGTAAAATTGGTGTGACTGAAGACTTTCAATAAACAGACTTAAAGAACCATAATGGCATTTTAATTTGATCAGATTTCTGCATAGCAACTTCAGGGCTTCTTGTCCTCCTAGACATTTGAAAAACAAGTATGGGAGACTACGGATTTTCTCTTGTGGCTGACTGCAAATGCCCAAAACCATTTTTGACAAGGTGGATTGGATTTGAAATTCATGAGATTTGGGGAATGAGAAAGACAGGCTTGAGGAAGGAAATGGAACATTGCTATCTTATGTATAAGAAAAAGAGACGAGGCACAATTAAATCATACATTTTCTTAAAGACTTTTTAAGAATTGCATGTAATATTCATATAAATATAGGTAAAGGTCGGAGGCCATAGGTTTTTGGTGTTTTTTTTTGCGCAGCAGTATTCATGGGGCTTATGTTACAGTCCCAGAAACAGTTACAAAGCTTAGCTGCGCAGAGTGGTCAAAGATTTGATGTGGGCAGGAACTCCTTAAGCTGACTTCAACACACAGGCTGAAAAATCAAGAAGTAGCCTTTTCTTTCAAGTGTTAGCACAAACAGCACTGAAAAAAAGCTGTTTAGGGTTTGGTTGATTTGTGCTTCTGAACTGTTTGTGAACCATTAGTATTTTTTAATGATTACTTGCCTACCATTTATTGGAAATATCACCATAAATGTACCTCCTTTTCCTTTTTCTGTACTAATTTAGAAAGTTTTAACAAATAATAATTTTTTATTATCTGTTAAGTGCATCAAAAAGCATACTCCATGGGAAACAGTAGAAATAGACTGAAAGGTAACCCCTTCCAAATATTTAAAAATGCATATTAATAGGGCTGACAGATTATGAGAAGGAAGATGGAGACTCAAAGAAATGAACCATGTTACCCAGTGTTTCAGAACAGGTCAGAGGCAGAGTCAGAGGTGAGACCCACATGACCAGACTGTCTTGACCAAAGGACCCAAGTTTATTTTCCTTTTAACTTCATGAAACTTTAATTAGCAATTCTAAGGAAAACTGACGTTGAAGACCAGTTTATTACATTAAATAGGTTTTATTTCTCTTGGCAATAGGTATAGTCATTTGGTCAAACATCCATTAACATGGTTTTCTTTATCTTCCCTTTTTGGTATTTATAGACCAAAGAACCCCACTATGTTTCAGCCAGTGTATCAGGGCTACACTCTTAACTGCTCTAGCAAAATTCTCAAATCTGTTTTGCACATATGTGCTTGGTGTAGCATCTCATTTACTTTTTAATTCTAAAAACTTCTATAATGATAAGTTTAAACGTAGATTGAAATTATTTTTTTAGCCAAAATTCCAAACATACAATAGAAATAAATGAAGCATCAAAGCAATTGTCACTCAAATACCAGAATTTATTTTAGGGTGAACAAACTCATAAAAACATATACAGACTTAAATAAAAGAGAAAGTTTCAGAGTAGGCTTTAAAATATCTTTACACGTCATCTAATAAACTCTATAAACTGATAACTCTTCATTATTTGGTAACACTGTGACTAACCTGTGGAATAATTCACTAAGTTATTTCTGCATTCTTCAGTTAATCATTGTTTATCCGTGGTTGAGGTGGATACAAGTGTGCTTTTAGTGTATTTCAGTGAGGAGTCAGTAAGCAAAATAGAAACTCTGTTCGGGGATGTAACTGCTATTTCTTAGTAGTAAATTTACAATGCTGTGAAAAGTAAGAAGCTCCCTGTGGTTGCAAGATCCCTGTAAGAAGGAATTTTGAAGGGGAAGATACAGATAAAGTAATAGTTAAAAAATTTAAGGATCTCTAAAGAGTAAATTACAGAAGCAAGTAACCTCCTAACTTTTAGCCACAATATCCTTAGTCTATCAGTGGAAGTATTGTTCAGTTCGGTGCTGGAAGCAGTGTTAGAGCACAGGATGGCTTGCTAGTCTGTTGGCCCACCTTATTGTCTTAATAAGCATTGTATAATGCAAGATTACACCATTTACTTTGTCTCAAATTATTTGCTTAGTTAAGATACTTTCACAGGACTAACTTCAGTTTAAAACCAGTTGAACCAACTTGTCATATGACTAAACGGTGTGATTTGGATTTTCCATAGTAAAGAGCTGGGTTCTGTGGAATTCCTATGCCACGGATTTTGAGCTGCATTTTAGATGGTCAGTTAACTTGTTTAATTATATAAGAGCTATGAAATTATGGAGATTTAAATCTGTCTGTTGGAAAAATTGAGGTTGAAATGGCCATACTATAGTTCCCAGGCAAACTCATCTTCATATAATCCACAGAGCATTTGGAAAGGATGGGCATGGAAAAGAAGGGGCAGGGTTAAGGAGAGGAGCTGAACTTGCTTTGCCTTTTCTTGGGCAGAGATACAATTTGTATGTTCCATATGTAGGTCAAAATGAAAATTAGGAAACCTGAACCTCATCTATACTGTCGATTATAAAAATATATTTTAAATAAATAAAATTATAGCAGTAATTTCAGTATCAGTAAGAGGTTTTCTGTCCCCCTATTTTGACAAGAGGAAGTATCCAAAAGTTGTTTTGTCATAGTGATTCCAAAGGGAGCTCCAGCTGTTTGTGTGAAATGTTAATGGTGCAACCTCTTGTATCATTTTCTTTGGACAGTTTTATTTTTCCTAGATTTGTCTGTGCTTTCCAGGGAAATAGCTGACAGGCAGAAGCAGGAAATTAAAACAGCTGCTTGACCAAACTCTATTCTCAAATACGCTAAAAATTACTTCAAATGACTAGGCTTCACAATTGGTTATAGAGTATGTGTTCTTGAAGTCAAAAACTTTGTAGATAAACCTGTGAAGTGATTGTGAATTACAGTATGTAAAAGTGTAAGAAAATAAGACTAAGTGAAATAACACTGCAGCATAATACTATCAATTTACTAAAAGGGTAAATGGCAACTATTTGTTTTATTTCACTGTTTCTGGCATTCCAAACAGTGTAGCTGTGGTACAGTTTGAAAAGCCCTTGAAAATTCTGTATAAAACTTTGTGTAAGCTCATCCACGGGAGGTGTTTAGGAATATATGGGCTGCAGTCAGTCAGACAAAACCAGAACTAAGGCAGGTCCCTCAAAAGACAACAACACAAAGCATCATAAAATAATAAAAGCAGAATTCAAAAAATCCTTCTCCTTTTGCTTTTCAGACTTCTTGCTGAGCAATCTCAGTAATGACATAGAAAGAGATTAATAGTATTAAGCTTTAGGATATGTAATTGTTGTGTGCAACTGTGTTTTCTTAGCTACTGCTCTGAGGGATGCAGTTTCATAAATATTATTAATGCTCTGATACAGCCTGAGTATAGGCTGCAATAAATGCAAAAATGTGAACTTTTAACATTTCATATATTTAAAAAATATTTCTCCTTGTTATTCTAGAAGAGGAATTTTTATCGATAAGGAAGAAATAAATCATACCTAAAATAACCATTTGGTATTCTGATAGCTGATTTTCACATAAACAGCAAGAAGCTGCTGTAAATTAAATATTTCCTGCTGATCCACTTCCTTTTAAAACACAGTAGGAGGGACATTAGTTAACATTAAGGCAAACACAATTATCTGCTGACTACATTGTATTAAAAATAGCTAACAGCAATAATTCTTTGGCTTCGTCCATCAGTGCAGGTATGTTATAAAATTAGCTCCTGTAAACCTGTTGGACAGCACTAAAATACTTCTTAATGATTTTCTGTATGGCAATGTGATCCTTGGCCACAGAAGTAAGTTTTCGTTGTAAAGAAACATATCAACCAGTTTAAAATTGTCTCATTTGCAGTAGGCACAATGAAAAAGTATTTTGTTAAGCATGATTTTTTTTTTTTCTTTTAACATATACACTGACATATAAATAATGTATTTTCCTCTTCTCTGTACCCATGTATGAAAATCTGGAAGATGGCTATGTATGGTCCTTCATCCCCTTCATCCCGTTGTCTCCAGGCAGAACTCCCACAACTACCCTAATATTGTATCTGAGAGAAAGATGAGGAATATCAACCCAACATCAGTATCATTTTTTTTAATTACTATTTTTATTTCTATATGCTTTGCTACTCTTTTTATGGTTATAATTATAATGTATCTTACAAATATTGTCATTCTGAACCACTGCTCCAAATGATGACATAATAGAAATAATATAGCGTAAAAGAATAATGTATATGCTAGCTAAATTTTGCTTTTTAGTTATTGTTATTTAGCAGCAATTATTCAAAAATATCTGGAACTAATTCTGAGGCATGTTGCAGAGCTGTTGTTTTATAACAGCTTCTGAGTCATATAGAAAGAGAAGGAAGAGATACAAGGAATAAAGGTAGAAAGTCTCTATATTTTTGCTGATAACTGACGACTGGGACATTTTTGCATTTTGGAAGTATGTTTGTATATAATCATAAAGTGCAATTTTAAAATTCCTTTGCAATCAGTAAAAACTATTTCTAAAAACATATATGATAAATCATTCCTCCCATGAGGAACTCTGTGTATTTTCAATACTCAAATTTGAGTCTCTTTCTGTTGGCCTACAGAAGTTCCATTAAGGGGTGCAGTACTACTCAATTTAAATATCTTACTTGACCCATTTGTAAAAAGGAAGACAACTCTCGACCTAGTTCAGCTCTTTTGTATGTACTGTAATACCCAGAACTACTATTCTGTCCCCATGTCCAGTCAGGTAGGTATATTTTATTGTAACTCATGTGATCAGTCAGAGATCATTGCTTTGTTCACTCTGAAATGGATCAAGTCCAGAGCGTAGGGCTGCGCCCTGTCTGTGTTCTCTTTTGAGAAAGACCTTTTGGGGTTTTTATTATCCAATGTATCAAGGGGAGTCAAATGCAGACATTGTACTGACTTTGCTGCTGCTCTTCTCAGACGAGGCAGGATGCACAGACTGGAATGGTAGTGTGTTTGTTTTCTGTAAGCCTTCAAGTGGGCCATCACATTTTTAATGAATGTCTTGGGTGTACTTCTGAGCTCAGACCTTTAGAAAAAGAAATCAGAGCTACTCCCTCCTGCCCCATGTGTACCCAAATATTACACCCGAGGTCTGTCTTTCTAAGTCTCAACTGGTTTTAATACAAGCTCCGTCCTGAAAATAAGAAATTAATTTAAAGAACTGCAGAGGATAATGATAACTTATATAGTCTTAAAATATATATGGTGGTATGTGGAAATTATGAACTGTTAAGAGTCAAATGAGAGTGACAGTCTCACAGCAAACATTTTTGATTACACAGACTTTCAACGGTAGTTACAAACTTAACAATGAGTACCACACACTGGAATTTAAACACTAATAAAACATTTGAAATGGAAAATACAATGCTCCAGTAGACCCCCCTTTGTGTGTGTCCTTCAACCCTTTGATTACCATGGAAATGTGCTATTAAGCATTGAGAATCTGTAGCAATATATGTTTGGCTGCCCTTTTATGCCATTTATTTCTAATTGATTTTGAAGAAAGAAATTTCCATACCACATGAAGATTTGTCAGCCTGTTAGAGGGTATTTTAAAATACAGCATTACAACTCGGTATTTGTTATTATTTGTTATTCCATATACTTTCTTTTATTTGAAAAAGGATGTATTTTGGATAGTATTCCAATGGCAAATTTACTTTTTTTTCAGAAAAATTATGCCTGTAACTTGGGACACCTTTTAGACTATGTTATGCACCATTCCTTTCACAGCCCTTGAAACATCAGTGGTCTGCCTTGTCTTGGAACATGAGAGTACATTTCTTTGCTGTTCCCCCCTGGGGTTACTATCCCTGGGGTTTGTTGTATTTCAGACTTGGCTATTTGCTTCCCAACATACTACTTGTTATAGGAAGGCCTGTAAGATAAATGCTTTTGACATAATTGAGCTCTCTCAGCAATCTTGTTTCTTCTCTTTATTTTCTCAACATGATTCATTACGTCAGACAGAGTAAGGCTATGTTTGTACAGTCTACGTGTGTTAGCATTGAAACGCATCCTCCTGGACACTGCTTGTAGCATACTTGAGTGTGCTTGGGAAGTTACTTGTTTCAACTCTGTTGTAGGGACTGTTCTGGAGTCAAAGGGGACTTGTTTGACTGTTTGGAGTCAAAGTGCTTCCCACGCCCCCACCCCAGCCCCAGGAAAGGAGTCATGAATTCATGGGCTTTTTTTCCCTATAGATCTGCATCTATTTTTAAAAAAAATGACCAGGGAGGACTGTACAGTGTTTAAGTATTCTGCAAGATCTGAAAGCTCTGATGATTCTTTTGACAGGGTGGTTTTGTGTTTATGTGTAGAGGGAGATCAGCTTGAAATGAATACTAATTATAAGGCAATTGGTCATAACGTTTTCTATAGGAGAGACATTAAGCTTGTGCATTGTCTATTTGTGAAGTGTATTTTGAGGAGATCCATATTGGCCTAAGGCATTCCTTCGACTGAAATTTATTATAAATCTTTTTAAAAATGTGCAAAATCAAATACTCTCTTTTGAGATATCAAATATACATATTTGGCTAAGTTGAATGCACTAAGTGTATTTTCACATAGATGAAGTCACTTGTCTGGAAGGCATTTGACCCAAGGCATCATCCGATGCATAGGGTTGGAACTCAAAAGCTAAAGTCCAGAAGTGAATGTCTTTTAGGCTTTACCTACTCATACGTTAGGTACAGAGTTTATGTTAGGATTCTGAATTTGTGACAGAGGAAACAGTAACAGTGATTGCGTTGTAATAAACTAAAATGATAGTGGTGTATCCTATGTTAGTTAGGAAGATTTGTTTGTTTGTTCCTTCATTATTTCTCAGTATAAATAAACAGTCCTAAAATTTAAAAACCAAACGGGAATAAAATACTATCTTAGTTATTTGCTACTTGCATCATCTCATTTGAAAAAGTTTCTCTCTTCCAGTGTTTCCTGAAAGGCCTTCTAACTATTAGAAAATTTTCATCAAATTATCTTTGGTTTTTGAATGATTTTGTTATGGTGTTATGTTCTTTAGAACATAACCTCATGATTATTATCTCTCTCAGCATTTACAAACAATTCTGGCAAGAATAATTGTACTGTAATTTGCTATTCAAAGATTCATATATCAGACTTTGGTTATACTTCTTGGAAGTGAGCATGTATATGCAAAAAATACATGGATAAATTATCTAAATGCAGTGATAAATTACCTAAAATTTGTTTTGAAAATTGACCTCTTCCCACAAACCCTTTTAAAGAAAAGAGTAGGAGCAGCAGTATCAGAAGGGCCTGTACTCTTATACTTGGTACCCACTTGACCACAGTCCTAATATAATCTTCAAATGAAAACTAATCTATGTAATTACCAATATAGCTCAGTGACCCTCGTAAAGCACAGAATGCTTTATGAGTGTGCTGCACTCACAGGGTGTTACCTCTCATTTCTCTGCGTTTTGTGAACTCTGATTCAGTAGTATTTCATTTCAACATACTCTCGATGCAGATCTTTGTAACTACAAATGCTTTGAAAGGCTTTTATATTTCAGGACATATTTGAGAAGCAGGAAAATCTGGGCAAAAACTTTATGCTCTTGTATCATTGCACTGCTTTTCCTTTCCTAGTGGCAAAATTACTCCAACATGACAGGATTATCACAGAATGGTTGAGGTTGGAAGGTACCTCCAGAGGTTGACTTATTCAACCCCAAAAGCACAAATGGGGCCACACAGACTGTTCACCCAGGGCCATTTCCAGATGGCTTTTTAACATCTCCAGTGTTGAAAACTCCAGCCTGTACCAAGGCTCAGCTACCCTCACAGTGATAAAATGTTTCCTGATATTCAGAGGGAACCTCCAGTATTTCAGCTGGTGCCCATTGCCTCTTGTCCTGTCATTGGACACTAACTGAAAAAAAGCCTGTCTCCATCCTCTTTGCCTCCTCTCTTCAGATATTTGTATACACTGGTAGGATCCACTGAGTCTTCTCCAGGTTGAACAGTCCCACCTCTCTTGGACTTTCCTCAGAGGAGAGATGCTCCAGTCCCTTAACCATCTTCATGGCCCTTCATTAGACTCTCTCCAGCATGTTCACGTCTCTCTTGTGCTGGGGAGCCCAGAACTGGACACAGTACTCCAGGTGTGGCCTCACCATTGCTGATCAGAGAGGAAAGATGACTACCCTTGACCTGCTGTCAGTGTTTTGCCTAACACAGCCCAGGATAGCATAAGCCTTCTTTGTGATAAGGGCACATTGCTGGCTCGTTACCACTAACGGGAGAACATTGTGAAGATGGAGATGCACTGAATACTGTTTTCTATTACAGTTCTCTTCAGATGCATATGCTATATAAGCAGTCACTTTTTTATTCTGTTTTCTTGCTACCATCTTCAGAACCATGACAACTTTGAAGAGAACTCTGGAATCTGTCAGTGGGGAAAAAGAAAATGTAGAGCCACCCAGTCATATGAGATATAATTAGCCATGTTTTGAAAAACAGTTATTTTGTACAGTGTAGAATAACATTCTAGACCTTCATGAGATACTTTTCACAGGATTCTTGGTAAATGTTGGTTGGGTGTTGTTTTTTTTTTGTTTGTTTGCATATAATTTTTTGTATGCTAAGATAGTATTGAAATAATGACAGAATATAAGAAATGGTGCTTTATTAGGTTTCTTTTTACATAGAATGGTTTGGGTTGGAAGGAATCTTTAAAAATCATCTAGTCCAACCCCCCCCCTGCCATGGGCAGGGACATCTTTCACTAGACCAGGTTGCTCAAAACCAGATCCTTCTCATTTACATTATAATGTATCTTGTGATTCAGCTATCAAAGAATCACTTAAGTGACCTGTATCACTACATGTCACCACTCTCCTGCTGAGGGATACTGATGTATTGTCTGCTCTCCCACAAACTCACTGGTTCTTAAAGTAGAATTGTTTGAACTACACAAAGGAATAATTATTTTAACTGAGCATTGGGTGGCATGATACAATTCCTAACAAGGTTGCTATATATTCAAGTTCAAGGTTGAAAAATTGAGTTGTATTTACTTTTCACACAGACTATTTTTACTGAGATTTTTGAAAATTTTAGATAACAGAAATAAAACTATCCAGGTAACCATTAAAATATAACCAGACAGATTCCTCTGATTCTAAGCACATCTTCAACTCTCAATGCATTCTAGCAACATGCTGGATCTTTACATGTTTGGAACTAATTTATTCAAATATTTCAGCAGTTAGAAACTACATTTCAGCTGTATAATCTTGACTGCATTCCTTTTCCCAATATTAAACAATAATGACATTTCATTGTCCTTTGATCCTCATATACAATCCTTTTTGGTTAGTATTAGATTTAAGTTCAGTACCATAAAATTTACCTTTGCAAACTCCAAGTTGTCTCTAAGAGTTTTTTCACTTCAAAAATAGTATGTTTGTCCAGAGAAGCATTAGCTGCTACACAGCTTTGAGATATCTTAGAGAACACTAGAGCATGCTCTATCCTACAATTAAAATTATACATAAAATGAAAATTTTACAAATTATAACAAAGATCAAAGCTCATCTCTTTACTCCAATTCCCAGGAGTAGTGAAGGAAAAAGAAAGAGAATGAAGTAGATAAAAATGGAATTAAGAAAGAGGCATAAAGAGACAGATAAAATATTAATATTAAATGTGAAGGCTTTCACTTCCCTATTCTACAGCATAAATGGTCGTCAACCCCACATGAATTTTTCAATTAAAATCTTTAAAAATTATTTTATGCTATTTTTGAAATCCTAAAAAATAATTCTTTTTGAGACTTTTTTTTAAGTATTACTGAAATGACTGTCAAAACATTTCTAATAACTGCTGATATTGAGTTTTTTTAAAGTTTTGGATAATTACATATTAATGTTACAAAATATTTTAAGTAATACATCACCTTGTTTAGGCCAGTTGTCTTATAGTAATTTTTATGGCCTCAAGCAAACATAAGTTATCTTTGGAAGTACTTCTTTGCTACATTTTGCTTGTGATTAAAAGACAAAAGAACTCTTAAGATCAAAGCAGTTACAGAAAATGTGAAACTATAAAATCTGTTCATTATTTAAAGTAAAAAAAAAAAAGATGATTTAGAAGTTTCTAGTACTGTCCCCATCTTTTAAAAGGGTTCGAGAGTGACTACAGGTATCAGAGTCTGTTGAACTTCTCTTCAGTATCAGAAAGACTGATGGAGTATAATTAAGGTCAAAGTAATGAAACACTTGAATAAATATATGCTGATAGTATCAAACCTGCCTGGTTGCCACAAGAGTAAATCATGTATTCTTGACCTGCTGAATTCTTTGAGTCAAAGAGTACAGTTTATGAAGAGCATATTGAGGAAGTAATTTACTTTGATTTTTTAGAAGGATTTCTGATAAAATCTCTCACAAGAAAGCACTAAGAAAAAGAAAGTGGCCATGAGGTAAGGCTGAATATCAGAGAAGGATTAAAAGTGATTAAGCCAAAACCACCATGGTTTTAATAAATAGCTTATTACAGACTAGGGGAGAAATCTTATCAGGTAATGTGAAATATTAAGGAAAAAATAAGGTTTTATGGCTTTACCCAAGAGCTAATAGTTCACCCTGTTTATTAGTCCACCTAGTTCGGTGATTTTCAGGAAATCTCTCACGACTGCCTTTTCACCACAGTTTGCTATGATAGCACCACTGATGTGTTCTAGGTACCATTTGATTGTGCAGGGACATCTTTCTGATATCATAGCTTCAAAGCATCAGAGTGACATTGCTGCAGTCCAGTTCTCCTGACTTTAGTGCTTTGTTTTTGTCAGTGTCACTTGACACAGCTCAAGTATTTGTGTGGGTGTTTAGTAAATTAGATCAGAAAACCAATCTGGATCAAAATTAATCCCATATCCCTTCCAGCACAGAGTGTTTTGCCAGGTTACTTTGCTGATCCAATTCACCATGTAGCCACATAAATGCATCTGATGACGTAAGAGAGGGACTAGAGCAAGGGCAGGAGTAGTGGCTGCAGGGGATTCCTTCTTTAGATGACAGTTCCTGTTTATGCTTATTTTTGAAGCTGGGGGTAATGCTGAATAGAACAGGTACTAAAATCAATTATACTCAGTTGAAACTTAAACTATAGTAATTGCCAGAGCAGACGGAAATGCAAATGGTGATAGATTTGTGATAAATACAGTGATGAGAGGTATCCTAAAAGGGCTGTCATAAAGTTGATACATCTTTGAGCTATACATTGATTTTCACCAGGCAGTTACAATGGGATCCATTTAACTTTACCTAAGTTAACAGTCAAATTTGTGATCATTGAAAAAAAAATATTTAAAATTATTTGAGCTAGCTGAGTTTTGTCTGCATTATGATTAGAAATACTTAAAAATGGAACCAAACTTTACAGAATGGTTGAAAGCTTACCAAACAAAATATAAGCATGCATGAATGTACTGCATATTAAGATAGCATTTCATGTGCATATAAAAAATAAATCAATCTTAAGTCATTGTTTCAACCGGTTACTAGTAATACAGACAGGAAAAGCTGAATAGTACGGTCAAATGTTACTCTGAGAGTTCTCTGTCACACAGAGGACTCAACAAAGGGGTAAATTTTCCACCATTCAAGTAAATAAGCGAATAAATAGCTTAACTAACTTTTTTATTGTTATTATTCCCCCCCCCCCACCCCCAAAAGAAGTGTAAAGGTGAGAAAGATGTATCAGAAAATTCTGTGGTTCTTTGATAAGTTGATTACACATGAACATTTCCATGAAAGATCATTAGCAGTCAATACTGGAGAGAAGTCACCTCTGAAGTTTTCACTATTCAGATATTTGTAGCAGGAGATT
The DNA here is from genome assembly GCA_013399075.1 of Chloroceryle aenea. NCBI lineage: Eukaryota > Metazoa > Chordata > Aves > Coraciiformes > Cerylidae > Chloroceryle > Chloroceryle aenea. Next base: position 49,148 of record VWZY01002763.1, on the reverse strand, counting down.
GACAGCGAAAGCATTATGAGCAGTATAGGTGTAGTATCTTTTCTGGCTATCTTTCAAGAAGGTGTACAGCACTTCATCTTGTTTCAGCTGGCCCTCATCTCTAGACAAAAGTAGGGTGCATTTTAGCATGCATAGAAGTAGTCTAGGTTAAAGTTAACAGAATGTGGATGGGTAGGACACAGTTTCTTCAGAGAAGTGGCTTTATAAAAAGTTTCTAGGTACACCTACAGTCTGTGTATCTTCTACTTAAATTTAGGAAAACTTGAGTTTGTGAACTTTCTGAGGATAAGGTAGGAGTGGGTTTTGTTGATGGAAGATCAGAGAGGTGTCAGTTCCTCAGAACACAGTACCCTCCCTAGGTAATCTGTGCTGCCATTTATTAAGACGGATCTTTAGGGAAAGAGATTTCTTGAGGTTTCATGTTGCAAATAGTCATTGAGAATGCAAGGAAGGAACCTGCACAATCTTATTTAAGACTCTTATAAATAATCTGAATGAGGGGAGTGTTAAAAAGAAGTTAGGAAGTTTCACAGATGATGCTAAATTAGTAGTTGCAAATATTAGTTAAAACAGATAACACAGAAGAGTGAAAGGAGGCTACAAATAAACAAAGAAAATCAATAAATGAAACAAGGTAAGTTTTGCTTAGAAAATACAAAGTTAACTATATAGGGAAATCATACAGGAAAAAAGGAAAACCAAACCAAAACAAAAACACCAAAAAAACCAACAAAANGGGAGGGCATGCTGCCAACCTAAGAGCTGCAAAGCATATTTTTTGTACTCATACTTCAGGTGCTGCACAGCACTGCAGTTTCTCCAGCACCGGAGGAACTGGAATGAAACTGCAGTGCTCTGCTCAAGTCAAGACTGAAAAAGTGTGTTGCTTGTGCAATGGTGGAGAATGAGCGAGGAGGAGGAACACTGTCATAATAATACTGTCACTGCTTAATACTGTTATTAGCTATAAGCATCTCAGAGCTTTCTTTTCTCTGCCAGAAGAGTTGAAATGAAAAAATTTTGATACTGGAATGGTTGCCTTGTGGAAAAGTGTAATAGGATTAGACAAATGTTCATGAATATGATTATGCCTACATTGCACCTTAGGGGTGCTCCTTAGGGGTGCTCACTAAAGTTGCTGTGCCCCTTCATGTGTCTCAGTGCTTTGCATGGTCAAATACAGGATACCTGTATCATACCCTACAGGCTTGGAAAGATTTTGGAGCTCAACCAATCTACAAATCCTTCTGCCTTTGTATTTCACAACGTCTCCTAGGAACATTCACATAGCTGGCTTGTCATTGACCATGTTATGTCACTGCAAGGCAGCTGATGCTTGGCCAATGTATAATTCAGACAGAAGCATACTCCAGCTTGCTAGCACTTGATCTAAGTTTTCAGTCTGAGGTGTGCCACAAATCTATCTCACTTAAAGTTCACAGTAATCTTATCATTCACATCCAAACAGAGTGGGCCTAAGACAACTATGGACCTTAAAGATAGGCTTTAAACAGACACTCCACAAAAGCAGAGATGAAGCCTATATAAGATGTCTAACAAATAACTGAAGAGGACTTCATAAGTGTTCTCTAACAAAATATGAACTGTACAATAAAATGGAAATTGGCATATGAAAGAGTAACTGTGCAGTTTAACCTGAGTAATAGTAAATGAGATTACAATGTTAGTATGTGCTAACTCGAGAGACTTTGGACATGATGGAATTACAGCACAGCTTGATGGCTTAGCTTGCTGTGAGACAGGTATGTACCCTGCTGCCAACGCATGCTGAATGTACTGGAAATCTCCATCTCTATTGTCACTAGAATATTCTAGAGTTGCATGTCATTCTGCTGTGTACATGTACCCAAACATAGAAAGTTTCCCTAGTTGTCAGCTTCCAAGGGTGCTTCTAGGTTTGAACAGCATCATTTTTTTTTGCCATGACTGCATTCATCCTTTCTGGCTGCAGGTATCTTAGGAACCAGAGCTTTATTCTGTCTCCTTAGACGCTGTGTGTCCTTCATACCTTCTTCAGGATCACGCTTGACATTTCAATAGCCAAATCTTAGTGTATGTGATATGTCATGTTGATTTCCACACTTGAGTTGGGCATGAGGAAGAGTTCAATGTTCCAAAGAAACAAAATATTTCAAAGGACTGAGTCTTATAAAAAAAGATAAAATTGGAAAACAGTAGACATGAGACAGAACAAGTAATTTAAAAATCAGTGCAATNATCAACTAACAACAACAAAAAACAGAAACAAAGAATTTTAAAAGTCCAGTATTAGAAATATGGAAAGTAGTAACACTGAAGAACCTGCATGGACGATAATTGAATTGCAAACTGTATATGAATATGAACTGGAACATAGAAGAAAAGCAATCTGATCTGGGAGGAAAACTCTCTTCTCCATCTCTCTTCTATGAAGGGCACAAAAATAAACTCTATCACCTTTCAGGAGGACATCTCACCGCAATGCTGAGCTTTTGTTATGCACAAAGTTAATGTACGATGTGAGCTACATTGCTATAAGCAGAGATATGATAATCCCTCACCCTATCTTTGAGGCCAGAGGTAGATGCAGTACAGCTGTTAATGGCAGAGGGGGAGGCTGTGTCCCATTTTCATTGTTTCAGGTCATTCCCTGCGGAGTGG
>VWZY01002763.1:27536-45545 GCA_013399075.1 Chloroceryle aenea | reverse complement strand
AACAAAAGTAACAAAAAAAAAAAAAAAAAAGAGTTCTAAAAGAGCAGAAAAATGTTAACAGTTGGCCAGCTGTTAAGGAAAAATCTTATCCAAGTTCTAAACACTAAGCTGAAAAGAAGCAAGGATCTTACTGTATCTGCAGCTGGGAAGCTGAGCATGAACATGAGATCAGTGCCAGTGGAATGTTCTCTCAGGGCAGGGCCTGTTTGGTCGTTTAAGCACTAACCTGAAGAAGCATTAGTAAAAATGTGGCAAGTGAATGTTTCTAGTTTTGTCTGCCTTTCTCCAGCTAGACTAAGGCAAACCATAGACTAATTCATTTACTTTGTGATTAATTCTTGCACAAGTGCAAAATACAGTGCTACTGATCTCTGACTGTTTCCATTGTCACTTCCATAGAGATTTCTTCTATTCTACCTAGATTGAAAGCCATAAGTTATACAGCATGGTCTCTCATGTCAAAATTTATTTTCCTATAAAGCATTAATAACTACTAATGCTTATACTAATGCCTAACTGCCTATTAAAGTCTGCTAGCATTATTATCTCCCACCTCAGGTTTCCTTTTTATATTTGTTCTTTGGAGTAGGAGTCATCTTTGTTCTTTTTTATGGTATAGCTCCTAGCACAATGGGGCCCTGATCTGAGATGGATTTTTCTTAAGTAAAAAAGTTCTAGAAGATATATATCTGGAGTAAAAGTTTCAAAATAGATCCAAGCTTCTGTGCTTCACTGCATGACACCCATTTTAAAGACAGTCAGAATCAGGAGTAAAATAGTTGAAAGATAAAAGGGGGTGCTGTGTGAGATTTCTTCCAAAAATAAGGTCCTCCATCCATAGTCTTGCAGTCTCTGAGACTGACCTGTCATATTGTGCAATCACATACCTTGTGCCAGCCTTCATCTGTCTGATGAGAATACAAGGAGAGAAGATGACCACAGTTTCCACAAAAGTAGTTTAATACTAAAAATATGGATGTGTCATGCAAAACTTTGATAATTGCTTAAATAATGATTTGATTGGCTGAGATACCATATCATGGACTCAACAATATTTCAATCAAAAATAGTAAATACCAAAATACATGAATCTTGTATTATTCAGTCGGATAAGATAAACTGAAAGAGTGACTATGTGAGACTGAGAGATAATTATCAAGAAACAGTTTACTCTTATTAACATACTTTTAAAATTTCATTTTCCTTGATTGTAAAAGGAATTTTCAATTATACTCTATAAAAGAACAAGCAAGTATTATGCAGTCACATAAAGCACTTGCTGATGAACAGTCCTTTGCATGTTTGAAAATCTCTTTTTTTTTAATGATTATACCAACTGCCACCCCCAACCACAAAGCAAAGCTTAACTGGCCCAGTGACTTTAGAAATGCAGCAGTTGTCTCGGGAGGATAAACAACATATTATTCTGCATTTATTTTAATAGATATTTACATGCATACAGAATTTATGCCCATACTTTCATACAGATAAGCAAGAAGAACAAAAAGACCTCAGCTAATTATATTGTTGTTGATGATTTAAAATTCCAAAATTCTCTTTATAGCCACCCAATAGGTATTGCAGCAAAAACAAAAGGAAATTTTCCATTTTAACTCGGCCTTTTAATCCTGAGAAGTATTTAATCTTCTGGAAATTCCTTAGACGCACATTGCTGATGGCAGGCAATAAAGGTAGTTGACCTGTCCCCCGTGGAGCAAACCAGAGGCAAACTGCCTAATCTCATCCTGGGAAACACATCCAGTATCTCTACAACAGGAGAAATCACATGGGTATTTTATTAGATGCCTTGCAAATGTATACACAAAAATTTTTAAAACAACTTTCTTTAGTTAAGAGTTTAGGCTTTTTGAAGTATCTCCCATGTCCTTGAAGAACAAAGAAACCAACTGTAGTTAAATTCTGGTTTTAAGACTGTCTGCAAAATGACTCTCATCCCCTTGAGAGGAAATAACTCAATCCCCACAATGCTGGGTTTCAGAGGAAACACTGACTTAGTCAAAATCTAAAATAAACACATATAATTGGCAGAATAAATCCCTGTATTGAAGATATTGTCTTTTCCCATTAGTAACCATCTTAAGATATAATAAAATATTGTTAATTTTTATATGCTGAAGTTGAAGTTTCCCATGGCAGGTGTCTGCCTCAGGCTGACATGTATGTAGTTCTTTTTGATTTAGAACGCTTAAGCAAGTGGAGCACATCTATGCTTCACAATAGGTTTCATAGGAAAATAATTTTTTCCCTATAAAAATGTTTACAATTACCAAGGAAATTGTATTATTGTCATGTTCTGGAGCCTAAACTTTGGCATGAGCTGTCTCCTGTGAAAATCTGCTTACATTTGGCTTGCATTTATAACCAGCTGGGAAAATAAAAAAAGAAATAAATAATTAAAAAAAGCTTCCATGTTTTTTTGCCATTAGGGTTTGGCAGCTGTCTTCTCCAAAGTGTCATTTGCACTGAGTCTGCTCCTTGCCTGGCCTGAAGGGGCTGAGAGGGACTTTGTGCAATTCCTTCTCTCTTTTGACAAGTATTGTGGCTTGGAGAACAGAGCTTGTAGCAGGAGATTATCTCTCTTTTAGTCTCAAAGAACCCCTGCTGATGCCACAGCAATAAAAGGAAAACTGCCTAAGTGGAGCATTAGGAGCTGGATCCGAGTGTTACAAGGCTGGAGACAACGATGGAGTGCAGGAGAAGAGAGACTGAGAATATTAGCCAAAAGATCTGAAGACAGTGAAAACTAGTTAAATGTAAAAATAACAGAGCAGCACGGAACTAGTCTGCATCTTAGAAAGGAATCATTTGGGAAGGCCAGAAGGGTATCTGTGACTGTAATATGGATGTACTGGAAATAGCACCAGTGGAAGATTTATGTTTGGAAAATGATAGATAGGTATATACCTTTGCGTACCACCCTGAACCAGTCTTTTGCTCCTGTCAGATACTAATTCTGTAGGCCGGATGAAATTCATGTCACCTGCCTCTTGTGGCCGATTCACAGAAGAGTGACAGCTTTTCACCGCTCAGATATTTCTCTAAATTGCATGTCAGAGGTCTGTACTACACCTGAAGCAAAGCAGGTGAGAGTACATGCATGTGATGTAACTTCTGTTTATAATTTTTGCCTTTTAAAAGCTAGGAAGTTGCACTGACTTTCCAAACATAGTCCTATTATTCTTCACGCTTTTGTGCGTGATATACTTACTTCATCAAAAACTCATCAATGCAGGTTTTTCAGTGAAACCCAATATGAATTGGTCACTCTTAGAATACCCTTAGAGTCTACATGCTCTGTGCTTCTGTTATCACGTGTCTCTGAGAAGGGAAACTCTAAATCAGATTATCCAAGGAAAGAACACTTGAGACATACTCAAGCTTTTAGACAGGTATATGTGTGTAAGCTCAAAATGCAGCTGCCTGGAAAATGTTCAGCGACGAGAAATTTGCAAGGGGTAAGGACAGAAACTCATCAAATTTCTCTCTAGTTATTCAGCTCTGTTGCCCAATTTACGAGAGCTCTGGAGACAGGAATAGAACCATTCTCAACACATCACGTGAGGCTCTGTTTTTCACAAGTTTTGCTTGTGTCGGTAAGCACTGAGGAGTTTCCTTTGCCTTTGTACAGTCACACCAACTGCAGTATTATGCAACTTTAATACTTTTTTATTTACTATTTAACATTTCTTGCTTGCTATCATTCCAAATAGCACTGATATTTAGTTCTACAAAAAATTACAGATAAAGTTTCGTGATGAAATAGAATGTTTTGACCCCAGTTCTGCTAAGTATGCCGTGCTTTGTCATGATGTCAATGCTTCCCCCAGATACCGTGTCTTATAACCACATTGCTTAGAATTAAAAAAAAAACCCCAAACATCCAAGTGATAGTCTGTTATTGTAAGATGGGTGGAACAGACCGAAACTCCACTCTAGCTACAAAAACTGAGTCATTGCCACAATTAAGAAAAATATGATCACTTACTCATAAGTCCCTAGCGATCTTAATCTCTCAGACATTATAGGTAATAAATAACTGTTTACAAGTAGGCTGTATCATCCTCTGGTAGTTGGAAGTCTGTGAAGCTAGATTGTATCTACCTCCTTTTGAAGCCTTCCAATAAAGCTTCTGAAAGGTTTCTCTTTGGCTGTTTTATGTGTCTAAAAATGCAATTCGCTTTAATCCTTTTGGATGTTGTATTAGGTACAAGATTTTTCAGACTGTGAAAAAATCTTGAAATATCTCTGTGAGGATTTTTTTGAGATGGTCTAATTGTAAGCTAATTTAAGTGGTACAGTGTAGGTGATTTTTCATTAGCCTTTAATTGTACTTAACTGAACAGGTTTTATCATTTGCAGTTAGGATCAATATTTTTTCTTAAAATTTAGGGCTATCAGAGAACTGAAAAATTTTCAAGATAATAAACAAAGTCAAGAGTGACCTGGTTATTAGAGATGATAAATAAAACCCAAAATTTCATTACCAACGAAAACTGAACATTAAGAGGAATCTTTTATTGAAATGATTGATTTTAAAAGAAATTTTGAAAGCCTTTCTCCTATTTGAACTATTTTGTCTTGAAATCTCTGTTTTTCAGGTTATCCTTTTTACTTTGTCCCTACATCACATTATTTTCAGTTGCTTCTCCTTTAGTCAAATATTAGCAAGATAATAAGGAGTTGTATTTAAACTAGTACAGATAACTTTTTTGCTGTGCTAAAAATTCAAATTTTCTTTTTTGAAAAAGAAAATACAGAGAATTTTTCCCCTAAAACTCTTAAAATATGCACTGGCACTAAATCAGCATCCTTCCACGGATTCACCCGAAGACCTGCGCTGTGAAATTTTAGCTCAAGAAATTAGGAATACTTTGTACTATGACAAGTAATACATACTAAACTTATTACCCCAAACTGGCCAAGTGAGATCTCCCACTGTAACAGTACCTTTTCATCTTTTTAGTGAAATTAGGATCTGTGATTTTAACTTTCCAGCTTTTCGGAATTTCCACTTGAGGGCATGTGTGGACAATATGATCCCACATCCTTTCAATTTATATCTCTTCTGTCTGCTACTCATGAATCATAAACTTGTTCTTCAGCCAGTCTGCCACATCCATTTCATTTAAATTTAGTCGTGGCTCTCTGAATCAGGCATCTATTCTTTTAACACTTGTCCATAATCAGCTACACCCATTAGTGAGTTTCTGCTCAGACTCATTTCTTCTTCCAACATTTTAGAGTTGTTTCAGCATCAAGATTTTATCCTTTTTTTTTTTCCAACAAGAGACTGCTTTCAATTCTCCTTTGTGTTTGAAGGGAATTTGATAAACGTTCTTCTTTTTCTTGAGAATATTACTTTTTCCTAATGCCATAACATTTCTTTCTTGCAAATGCTTTTCTCATTCATCCTGAAACATGGCAAATGGGACTGAAATAAGAAGCTGTGTTGTTTTTGTTTGCCATTTACCCTCCATTCTTTTTCACATATGGGGGTATAGGTGTGTGTCTACCCTATGGAAATACATGCTTGATATATGTTTGTGCTTTATATGCTGATATATACCCATATGTTTAAATACATAAATCATCTGAGTGGATTTTTAAAATGAAGCATAGAGGTTATGTTTAATATTTTATTGTCCTCTTTATTTTTGTGTATGTTGCAGATATACTTGACACCCATTAAGTATTTCCTAAGCAGACAAAAAGAAAGCTCTCAACTTGGCATTCTTAGTTTGTTGAGAAAAAATGACCAAAAGGCAATATTATCTGCTTGTACCTATGTAAACCTCCTATCTATCCCTCTGAATCATGTCTCGGAACCCAAGTTTCTTTAGTAGGAGGCAAATCTTAAATAAGAACTTGAATATTCTCTTTAAATAGATTGTCATGTTGTTATGTTGGGGATTTATGAGCAAGGAATGGACATGTGAGCAATCCGGCCTATTTAGCAGAAGAAGCCTAAGCCTCAGTCAAGGACACTCGGAGATGAAAAGAAGGGAGTAAGTGAACGGAGCAGACAACTCCCAAATGCTGAGAAGCACATGAGAGATAAGAGACCACCATACGCCGCCGTACGCTTTCTGCTTGCTTGCTGCACAATAACCAGTTAAGAGTGAGCTTAAACTGCTTAGCCAATGATAATGTTACAAGTAGCATAAACACAGAGGGGGTGATTATATTAAACCGCACCCTGGAGCTAATAAAAATGGCAGCCACCTGATCATACTGGTCTACGTGTGATTGTCCGACATGTTCTCCTGCAACAGGTAAAAGAAATAAATCAGCTACTAGATGTCACAGGACTGTAGAAATCACCGGATTGTTCAGAACTTTAGTCTGACTGATAGCACTGCACTGGAAGATGCACCTGTAGAAATCCAAATGCATATCTAAACGAAACTGAGTTATTAGCCATGTTGTTTGAAAAAGTAGTATCTGCTGATTCCATTTGTTCTGCTGCACCTTATTTTGGATTTTTAAAAAGCCTTATGATTCTTAGAGCATTAGACCTTTATATATATGGGTAAAGAGAATATCAACAGTTAGAGAAGTTACATCAAGAAATGTTTTTTACACTGTAGATATAATTTGTTATTTTTGGCATAAAGTAATGGCAGCATGGTCAGAATTAAGATGAAATGTCTAGTACAGACTAGTTATTGCATACTTACTCAATACTTTTGCCTACTTAGTTTCCTTTGAAGAGCATTTGTCACTGGGGAGTGTCAGGGCATTGGAGCAGGAGACCTGCTAGTCTTATCTAGGATGTCAATTCCTAATTTTCTTCTAATTTTCTTTAGAAAAGACAGAAGAGCCTAATACAGTAAATGCCCAAATAATTATTCCAGAGCAGTTATTGTAGGGTTAGCAAAACAGATAACTTGACATGCTTATAAAATCTGTATAAATATAGCCAAGTATGTAAACTGTAATGTTTCTCATTAGAAAGTAATAGAAATGCAAATCGATTTCACAGATGGTACACAAAATAGGTTTTTTTTCTGCAAGATTGTTTTGCTATTGCGAGACATCGGTGTGATAATGCCACAAGAAACAGCAGGCATCTTGCTGTTGCCTAGTTCTAAGAAGACAGGGGTTTTCCTTATACCAGGACTGCTCAGGTTAATGTACAGCTCTATTAATTCTAATGATAACTGTTTAGTTTTTGACTGTCTTCCAGAGCTCTTGCATTAAACCAGAAAACATTCACTAGATCCATTTCACATAGGCTCTGTCTTCATGGACATACCCTCTAGTACTCAAATTTGAATTCTGGTTTTAAGGATACCAAATTCTGCTTTGGTGGAATACCCTTTATCTTATGTTCAGCTGTGAACTGACTTTCATGAGAACATTAGGCAATTTAAGAGCTATTACTGTTCAGGGCTCAAATCCTGATTACTTTTACATGTACACAGAATGATGTGAGGACAGGTTTCATGTGCAGGCACAGTGTTCCCAGAGGGCCGAAACTTAAGCTCTGGAAACCAAATTTCAGTTGAGACAGGTACAGGTAGATCAAAGGAAAGGACCTTTTGGTGATTGAGACTGTATTAAGTGGCTGAGGAAGAAGTGAAAATATAATCTCTTAAATTGCTATTGGACTCTGACTTCAACTATTTTCTGCAGCTGAGTTCTCTTGGTGTTTATGCGAAATGAGCTGAATAGCTGAACAGGTACTCTTGCAGACTATGAGTGAATGTGATTTATTGTATTGTCTCTTAGATGCACGTGCAAGAGTTAAAATGGACAGTGAACAGCTTAGCAGTTCAGTTCTTTTCCCTCACAGCTGAGCCTTGTGTTTCCAGAATCTAAGCATTCACTTGCAATAAATTTTCTCTAGCTCAATATCCTATCAAACACAAATAAATAACAAAATAATGAAGGCAAATAGGCAGACCCTCATGGATCCCAGTGCACTGGGATAGTTGTTACTGTGCTAATGCAGAATTCAGTGAAGGTGTAGCTCGATGCTGAGGATGGCAGAGGGAGACATTAGCTGACTGTCTCAGCCCCACACCTGTCCTGATTCAGCAATTTTACTTCTGGTTCCATGACTGGCACCATTATAAAGTACAGGCACAGCATGAATCTTAATGGCAGGATCAAACAAGAGCACTAGGAGTTATGAATTGTGCCTACTTATAGCAAAGGAGTAGTAACTTCTCAAAAGTTAACTGACCCCTATCGACTGTCAAAATTATGAACTACTTCACTGTCAATTAAAAGGCACAAGAAAGGAAACAGACAAACACTCTCTAACAACTACATGATGTCTGGCTTCTTGTTTGTTTGATCTTAAAATCTATTATCTTCTTTTAGTGACACTGCTGGAAATAGGTTAGACTGTATCTGCAGAATTGTATTGGGGTTTTTTGCTTTTGCTGAGTACCATTCAGATCCAGATTTTCAAAATATGACATCTATTTTTCAGGTACAATTTTGAACACTGTTTTTTCTGTAAGCAAGTGATAAAATATACAGATATGCATACAAACCTCGGCTGCGTGTGCTAACTGAATACAAACTAAGCACAAATGGGCTTTTACAGATGTAAATTCTATCATTTGCTTGTACAAGTGACAGTGATAAACAACCACATGCACCAGTGATTTGCATGCTCAAAGCTGAAGTTTAGCCCTGAGTGCTTTTTGAGACCTTAAGTGTCATACCCTGTTGACAGCGTATTTGACCTGAGAACATCAGCTTTTTAATAAAAACATTTCCTTGCAACTTCAGTTTATTTTCTTTATATCCATTACCATGTCTATTTATTTTTAATCTGTCATCAAAACATCTGTCTCTGAATGGCTAGGCGGGATGTTGCCTTTTGCTGAACTATTGCTAATATGCTGGCAGGCATTGCTATTCAAGTATGTTGGCCTCATTTTGGATCTGTTCCTACTTTTGAAATTATTGGACATCTTTACACTGGCTTTTCGATTGTACACTCCTTGGGGCAGGGACATGTCTTCCATTGTTCTTCGTGAGTGCAGTACCAATGATGGTGTCCAAGAAATACAAGGAGACAATAACCTATTCTTTCAAGGAACAAAAGGATGTTCTTTTTGATGCATTCATCTTTCATCTCTCTTGAGTTTGCCATTCAAAGTCAGAAAACCGTTTGCAGGGTTTTTCACTTCCATCAATTTCCTAGGACTTTGCATCTTACAGCCTTCTCATGTAGCCTCATGAACTTGCTTCATACATAGTTGTTTGAATGTCTAGTTTTAACTCTACAGTTGTGGGTAGAAAAATTAAACAAGTTTCTTATGTTGCTTTTGGAAAATGTATCATATCCCACTCAGCAGAAGTTTATTTAAAATTTTTACTCTTTTGGTTATTTTTTTCCCCTAGAGCATCTTGCAAAAGCAGAAATAATGAAAGTGTGGCCTTCACAATTAAGGAGGCATTGTTAGCTCCAACGTATGCATATACTGAAATTATTTATGAAATTTAAAATTATTTTAGAAAGGGAAATGCCAGGATTTTGTGTTTCTTCTTCAAAGCCCAGTCCTCTGTTCCACCTTGTAGTTGTAGTATTGACCTCAAAACAGGTTTATTCTAGGCAAAGACAGTAAATCCAGACTCTTTCCTAAAGATTAATTAGAGTTGTGAAGACTACTGTTTAAATACTTACCCTGTGACACACTGGATTCAGGCAGTTTTAGATTAAAACCTGAATATAGTGGACAAAACCATAAACCCCTAAGATCAAGTCCCAGCAGTTGAATAGAAGAATAATTGATAATGTACATAGTTATTATCAATTTTTATTTTTAAGATGTTGTGATGACTTCTGTTTGATCTTATTTATGCTTAAACATACTTTGTTTCTTCAATTTATGCTGATAACACTTTTTTACTGTAAGAAATTTTGTGAATTTAAATGTATTTTCAATCTGCAGAAGGAACAAGGACAGAATGGGACAGCTGGGCTAGAGAAGTAGCAGAAGTTGGAAGAAGTAGTCAAAATTAAATTTAAAAATTAAAATCAGGAACATTTTAAGAAAGTAATTTCTTGCTTATTGTTTATACAGATACTACTGAATTGATTACTCATCTATTTTCATCATCAAGAAAATTCTCCAGACTTCAGTTCTGGCAGCTTTAAACAAAACCCACTACTCCTGCTCAAAACTCTATTTGCATATGTATGTGCAGTCTGCTACCAAAAAAAAAAAAAGAAAAGAAAGAAAGGAAAAATAAAAGACATTGAGCACTGAGGTTTCTGTCTGCTACAAGGGACAGAAGCAATAACAAGTGATGGGGAGAGGAAAAAATAACCAAAAACAGGGAAGAAAGGAATCAGTGGAGCTAACACCTAACTCTTCTGGGCATTCTCCTTAACCCATGGCATGCTCCAGCTTGGAGGGGTTTTCTCTAAGATCTCACTGGGCACATTGGACATAAAGGCACGTGGGAACACTCCATTGCATGGAAAACCAGACAGGGCTAAGTGCTCCTAAGACCTGCACTAGTTCCTACACAAATGTCCTCTGCACTTTAGAGAGCAGAGCTGTGTGCTGTGTGGAAGCTTCAGGTCAGGTGGTGACTCCTGAGGGCTAAACCCATGCATATTCTTGTCATCTCTGTCTCTCCCTGTTAGGGGGACTCAGAACTTCTGTGAACCAGTCCTTGCACACTGAGCCTTGGCTGCCACTGGACATCACAGAATCATAGAATGGGAGGGGTTAGGAGGGACCTCTGCATCCTGCCAGAGCAGGATCGCCCAGACCAGGCTACAAAGGAGCATATCCAGGTAGGTTTTGAAAATCACCAGAGAAGTACACACAGCCTCTCTGGGAAGCCTGTTCAGGGCTCCATCACCCTCACAGTAGAGAAGTTTTTCCTCATGATGAGATGTAACTTCCTGTGTTCCAGTTTGTGACCACTGCCGCTCGTTCTATCACAGGACACCACTGAAAAGAGACTGGTCCCTTCTAATGGACACCCACCCTTCAGATACTTGTAAACTTTAATAGGTTCCCCTCTCAGTCTTCTCTTCTCCAGGCTAAACAGTCCCAGGTCTCTTGGCCTTTCCTCATAAAAGAGATGTTCCAGTCCCTTAATCATCCTTGTAGCTCGCTATTGGACTCCTTCTAGTATTTCCCTGTCTCTCTTGATCTGGGCATACCAGAACTGGACACAATACTCCACATGTGGTCTTACGAGGGCAGAGTAGAGGGGAAGAACCTCCCTGGACCTGCTGGACATGCTTTTCTTTATTCACCCCAGGATACCATTGGCCTTCCTGGCCACAAGGGCACATTGCTGTCCCATGGATGACTTACTGTCGATCAGGACTGCGACGTCCTTCTCCACAGAGATGCTTTACAGCAGGTGACCTCCTAAGCTGTAGTGGTGCATGGTGTTATAAACTCCCCAGGAGGAATGTTGTATACCATGTAGAGCATTCACATGCCTTTGTCTGCTCCTGAAAGTTTAATCTAAAAGAAGATTTGGCATCCATCAAAAAGTAATATAGAGCGATTCTTTTTCCCTTGTTTTAACGCATCTCTCTTTTGTTTCTTTGTTTCTAACAAATGATGATTATGACAAATTACTCCCATCCCCATTTTCTAAGTTGAGTGAACTCAGTGGAGATTTTCCTTTGTAAAAAGAAAATGAAAACTAGGTCAAATTTTTCTATTTGGCACAGATCCAGTCTTACCACAGGAAACGAGAAGACTGCAGCATCACCTGGTGAAATATGAAAGTTTTTGGATTGTGTGAACCAGTGTCTCTGTGGCTGCACTGCCCACCTGTTTGCCTCAGTGCTGTACTTCCTTTCTTTGAGTCTGTGAGGTCAGACCTTCTGTCCTGCCCAATGATGCCCTGACTAATTACGTGCCCAGGCCAACTCTCAGAAAAGTCAGCAGAAATAGCCACTTCTTCTTCTGCCTCACAAAGCAATTTTAAGGAGAGTAAGGCCTTCCATACGCCCTGCAAAACAGATATGTGCTCGGATCATGACAGTGATTTGGAAAGTGAGTGCAGGGTCTGCATGGCCATTCCCCTCTTTGCGCTATCTTAAGCAAAGAACGATGAAGCTCTGGCTATGACCAGTGTGGTTTTGGTTGTCAGTTATGTAGGATATGCACTACAAGGAGCTGTGTTACTGTTCAAAAGTCATTGAGCCTATCAGTTCTGTTTTGATGGCTTTCTAGAAAAGGTCCTCCCAAGGGTTACAGCATTTTTTTATTATTATTCCAGAAAAGAAACAGAGATAATAGTCTAAAAGTCTCAAAAAATATCACTCGAGGCTTGAGTTGTGCAGCTGTTCTTCGTGGTTTCAGTACTTGTGAGCAAAAATGTTAGAATGCAGGGGAGAACTTGTATTATCAAAATTGTGTGTGGAAAGCTAGAAGTCAAGATGCATTTGCAAATGCAACTTGTATGTATTCATTTCCATGTCAGACTGTGTAGAAAATGGTGGAATTAAAATACTATTTTCAGCTTTACTCTCTAAGAATGTCCACAGCATGGATTTATATCCCCATACAACATAATTCTTTTAAGATAGCGTTTATTAGGCATATATAGGCTTTCTGAGACAGAAAATACCTGCATAGACAGATCTTGAAAGTTACAGGAGCCCCCAGGTTACTGAATGCATACTCACCATAAAGTACCTTAGGGAACAGAAGCAGAGATCGATGGGTGGGAAAATGGCTCAATGAACATCTGTGTTAGCCACTTTGAAATGTATAGTATGGAGGGAATTATCGATAAGGTCAGAATCTTCATGAGAAAGCAACTCTGTTTGCAACACTCAAGGAAGAAATGAAATAGCATAGAATTCAAGTGCTGATTGAGGCCCCAAGGAGCTTGAGCTGACAACAGGAAACCTTTGATCTGAATTGTCTAAGGGTGGTAAAAGGTCAAAATTATTCAAATGTTGAATGCAGTAGGTAGGTGAATCCTGAACTAAGAGATAATGTGAGGCAGCAGAAAGCCAAATGCTCCAAATGCTCTCATACAATGATAGCGGTGTTTTTATAAAGATTGCATATATCCTGCTAACTTGTAATAGCTATTCTTGTACATGAACATAAATGTGATGGGTAAGACCTGAAAATATCTTTGAATGAGAATTACGAAGGTAAATAACAAATTATTTCATTTCTGAGCCGTTAACTACTCATAAGAAAAAACGATAAACTGCTAAATGTAACAAATGACTGGCAGAAGAGATCATGGAAAGGTTATATATGTTCTGTTTAATCTGCCACTGAACTACTTAATGAATCTTAGGCAAGTCATTTGATTTGTGTATGTCTTCCCAACATTTCTAGCCTTATTAATTAGGACTACAAAAAGTTCCCTTGCCTTGTGGCTTGTGCAGTATGTTGTATGATCATCTGATAATAACCAAGAATAAGAATGCAAAAATGACACCGGACTCTAGAAGAAGCAGTATTTGACACTTCCCATCAGATTGTTCCGATACTTGGCCTGTAATTAAATTCATAGTGTCATCACTCTCTAATTTTAAATTTTTGAGGCATGAAGAATACAGTTGGTCTTGAAAGGTTTTCATTTTGCATTTTAGATCATCAGTGGAATCTATTTAGTCACTTCTTTTAGAGCCCAACCCACAGCTGGAAAAAGTATGCAGAAATATGGAGCATGTGTTAATGAATTGTAGTATTGATTTTACCAGCAGTATTTTAATGCCATTACTCTTGAAAAACGAACAATAAATCTGGATGCAGAAATTCTTAATGCACGGTGTGCACAGTAATAGACAGTCCATATTCAGTAATGTACTTTGTTATTCTGTACAGAAGCTAAATTATATGCTGTTTTACCATAGTGAACCTGAGTGAAGGTACCATGCTAATTTTTTTCAGTCTGTCAGCACATGTGGAAAGCATTCAACACATGGTGTTTTCTTATGAACATGGCCTTCCTAATATGGATTAACTTGCTGTGCAGTGAGACTCCCCAGTTTCTGCTTCTAATGTATTGTCTTCCAAGGCAGTTGACATGTGAGACAGGATTCTGACTCACCAGTCTTCCACCTCAGCTCCAATACTATTCTGTGGACTGGACGGTTGCCCTGTTAGTTGATGGTACTAAAATCTTTTCATGACGCGGTACCAATCAACTCTTCAGCTCTGGGGGCTGTTGCATTATTATGGTCTTTAGTCCCACTCTTCTCTCAGTTCTTAACAAAAATAATTCAGGCTAAAAGCTCAGCTCGTGTGCTTCTACATGGACCTGAGGCACCTCATACTTATCAGAAGGACCACTTAGTAGACTGGAAGGAGGTCATATTTCTTATCTCCTCAGCCTGCTGGCTCAGATTTCATTTTCCTGACTGCTTTGTTAGTGCTCCGAGATTTGTAGTTACTGTTTGTATCTCAAAGTATGGTCGGCCAGAAGACCATTATTTCTCTCACAGAAATCTGCGGTGATTATTCAGACCTTTGCCTTAGCCTGACAAAATATGTTCTGCTTAGGATTATCTTGAAATCCATTAAATAACTGGCAGCACTCGGTTGTGAAGAATTAGTTGTAATAATTTGATTTTTGCAATAGTATTGTAAATCTTTTGCATCACAAAAAGGAAAGGTGGGGAAAAAAACAGAAAGGGAAATTTGAAATTCAGTCTTTGTAATGACTTTCATGTGACCTGGGGCCCACCCTTCTTTTCTTATGTTTGATCATGTTCACTGAAACCATCTAAGAAGTTTCTATTGGTTTTGGGGGGTTAAACTCTCTGGGATTATGAGCATAACTTTCTGAGTCAAGGGCCCCCACCTCTGGAATTAGTTTTCCTTGATTCTCTGCCAATGTCCAGCTCCAGTAAGCTTCAGAGCACATGGTAAAATGTTTGTATTTGGGTTATCTTTTTTCTATTTTTAGATGGTTTGGTTTTGCTTTGATTTTTACTTTAAAGGTCTGGAGATGGTGGATTGGGAATTGTTACTTTATAACGGGATTATTTAGTATTACCCACCACGGCACTGTGTCTACATCATTTATTAGCAATTCTGTAAATGTCTGCTGCAGCACCTGAATGAACAGTATTTTTATTTTCACTTTTATCTTGCCATTAACAAAGGTGTGATACCAGAAGTACTTTGATCCAAACCGGAAAAGCTCTTGAGCACAGAATTTTGTTCCTTGTGTGCTTCATTGTCCGTGGAGGGAGGTGGTGGCTACACAGGCAGACTAGAAGGGGGGTGGCTTGTCATTTGTGAGGGCTCATTGCTTTGCTCTGGATAATTCTGCGGCAAGTCCACCTTTGTAGATGTTCCATGGACATTGTGGCTATGAAAAAATTCCCATCTGTAAGGCACCTGTCTGCAGTTAGTACTGCTTTTTGCTAATGAGACTAAAACTAGATCGGTATCCATAATATTTAGATCCTGCCACCCCAAAATGTAGACTATACTCAAGTGATTATCAATAAATCATAGAATCACAGAATGGCTTGAGTTGGAAGGGACCTTAAAGATCATCTGGTTCCAACCCCCTTGCCATGGGCAGTGACACCTCCCACTAGACCAGGTTGCTCAGAGCCACATCCAGACTGTTCTTAAACACTTCCAGGGATGAACCATCCACAACTTCTCTGGGCAACACATTCCAGTGTCTCATCACCCTCATAGTAAAGAACTTCTTCCTAATGTCTAATCTAAATCTAGCCTGCTCTAGTTTAAAACCATGGCCTCTTGTCCTATCCCTATATGCCCTTATAAAAAGTCTCTCCCCAGCTTTCTTTTAGACAACCTTCAGATAGTGGAAGGCTGCTACAAGGTCTCCCCAGAGCCTTCTCTTCTCCAGGCTGAACAGAACAAACTTCTTCAGCCTGTCCTCACAGGAGAAATGCTCCAGCCATTTATTCATCTTTGTGGCCCTCCTCTGGACCCTCTCCAACAGACCCATGTCCTTTTTGTGTTGGGAGCTCCAGAGATGGACGCAGTACTCCAGGTGAGGTCTCATCAGGGCAGAGTAGAGGGGCAGAATCACTTCCCTTGACCTGATGGCCATGCATGTTTTGATGCAGCCCGGGTTGGCTTTTTGGTCAGTGCTCGCACATTGCTGGCTCATGTTAAGTGCTTCATCAACCAGCACACCCAAGTCCTTCTCTGCAGGGTTGGTCTCAATCCACTCATCACCCAGCCTGTACATGTGCTTGGGATTGCTCTGCCCCAGGTGCTGGACCTTGCACTTGGCCTTGTTGAACTTTGTGATGTTGGCATGGGCCCACCTCTCTGGCCTGTCCAGGTCCCTCTGGATGGCATCCCTTCCCTCTAGCTTGTTGACTGCACACACAGCTTGTTGTCAGCAGCAAACTTGCTGAGTATGCACTTGATCCTCCTGCCCATGCCACCAACAAAGTTATTAAACAGCACTGGTCCCAGTACCAGTCCCTGAGGGCCTCCACTTGTCACAAGCTTGGACATTGAGCCATCACAATTTTAAGTAGAATACGGTATTTGATTGTGAATTTTAGTATTCAGGACATGATTGTCTTATTATTTACCTCAATTTTAAACATGGATGCTGATAGTTTCAATAGAAATAAATGCTCCTTATTTGCACCAATCTGAGAAGACAGCAAGGCCTGCAAATACATTACATGTTTTGAGAACAATGCTAAAGGATCTTTAGAGATGTGGATTTTTGAAGTACCACTTTGGCGTTTGACAAAGACTTTCTTATTTTTCTGTTGTGAGATTAGACCTTGACCTTTGTCCAAATATGTTGCTGCAGTAAGGTCTGTTCAGGTTCCCACAGTAACAATTCTTTTGGGGAATAAGGGAACTCAAGGCGAGGAATAAAAGGGCATCGTGTAATACCTGACTGTCATGCACTTCCCAAAATACCCTGGGACAGGTTCTGTCCTGGTGTAAAACAGATCAGGGATGAGGAAGATGTGGCCCAGTATCTCGGCAGAGGGGGCAGCAGTTATCAGAGAGGTCAGCAGATGTATCAGACAGGGAAGGTATAGATCAGATATGTATCTTGACACTGCAGGCTCTCAGGAGATGTTTCCGATTAACTTTCAAAGCAGCTGCTCCTCTGGACAATGCGGTGTTATATTTAGAAGTGCAGGCTGGTCACCTAATGGTGTCCTGATTTAAGAACGATTGGGTCTGCATTTGCCACTCGTCTCTTCAAAATGCAAAGGGGAATAACGGAAGAGTTGGCTTGGCTCTGGCAGCACTAAGGAAATTCTTGGTTGGGTATAAAACACTCTTGGTGAGATTGCATTTTTCCCTACCACGTCCAAGTTCAGTCTGAGAAGTAAGCTAACATAAGGAATAAAATAATTGTGTGCGCACTGCAGTCACGACTGATTTAGCCACTTAAACACGATTTATTTTTTTTTCTTTCTCTTCTTCAATTTGTGTTGATAAAATCGGAGAGCCGGTGGCTGGTACTGATTTAGATTTCCAGCCTGATTTGCTCTTGTTTTTCTCCTTACTCCAGTTCTCCTTGTGCAGTGCTGCGTGGCGCTGGCAGCCTGAGAGAGAGGGAGCTCCAGTCACACACATACACTCAGACCACGGAGAGGAGATTAACATCAAGGAGCCCACATTTGCAATAGCGGGTGGTGCTGGGGGGGGAGGCGAGGGGAAAATAAAATAAAAGCAACAATCGGTTAAATGCTCGTCTCTTCTCGCCATCAGCACCTTGCACAGGTCTGAAATCGCTTGTTTTGCTTTGCTGTATTGCGCTTGCCTGGGATGTGGAGAGGGGAGGGGGAGGGGAGGAAGGGGGAGGTTTAACTTTTACTTGACATTACCGGGTTATTGTCAGTTCCCCCGTGTTAAACCCCGGTGGTTTCCCCTCGCCCCCACCCCATCCTCGGGCTCGGCTCCCTCCAGTTAACTTTGTTCAAAGGCTGCAGCCAGAAGGGCTTGTCCGGGCCTGGGACATAGATAGCGTAAAGTAAATAACCACCACAATTAGGCTGGGGCCGGGAGTTGATCTTCGTGGCGAGAGATCTGCTTAGTTAGC
>VWZY01002763.1:7043-27289 GCA_013399075.1 Chloroceryle aenea | reverse complement strand
GTTTTCACCCGGCGGCGAGGGGCGAGTCACCTGGGGGAGGGAGCCCGGGCGCCGTGTCCCTCCAGCCCTGCTGTGTCATTGTGGTCCGGGGGACGGCCGCTCGCTGCCGGGGGAAAAACGTGTGCGGGTGACGGAGTTCAACGAGAAATGGGTCAGATCGCATCCTTTAGTGTGGATATGTCTGCTGCTGGAAGAATAGGAAAGTAGGGAGGATGGGATGGAAAAAGGTTGCTATTAAGATAATGTCAGCGGAGTGCATTGATCGGTGCTTTTGTCTGTGAGCACTGTATTAATTTCTATTCATTTTTCTCGGCATGGGTTTACCAAACTGAAGCCGATGGAGTCTGCTGTGTCTGTAGGTCTGTAATAGACAGAGGCTGATAAATGTGGAAGTTTCGTCGTCATACAGTTATTGTTGTAAGAAGCGATCCCCGTGTGCTAGACTATAAAACACAGCCGTTTATATTTTATTGAAATCCGAGTAATTCTCGAAATGGACAGATACCCCAAAACAGGTTATAATCCTAGAGGAAATAAAAAGAAATGTAGCCATGTACTGGATTTGAGCCCTGTGTCTTCAACTAGTTTTACTATAGTTTGGTTGTGTTGGAAGTATGTAAGAGAACAGTAACACAATGAAGGAATGTAAACCAGCAGTGCAATAAATTAACGCAACAACTGTCACACCACGTATTTGCACGACTAGAGTTGCGACTATCCCGAGAAATATAAGGCATTTTGGAAAAAAAAAATGGTATCTGTGACTGGAGACACCGAGTTTGTAGTATTTACCACCTATACTTTTAGGGGGTTTACTGTTTGGTAAAATCTGTCCTATTGTTTTAATTAAAAGAGAGTGTCAATGACCGATCATTTGAGCAGGGCCTGTATAGCTTAATAAGCTGGATAACAAGAGTGTTGTTTTTAAAGTCATAAGTGGTGGTTTACATATTCTGAAAGAAGAACACAGAATTTCATCTCCCTTGAATTTATGAATATTTCATTCTGTCTGTTACTGTATATAGCAAAATGATTTGTGTGTGTCTGATTGTTTCTAGGATTCCTCTCCTCGCATTGTGTTACTTACTGGAATTTAAAATGCTTTTATTTCAGAATAATTAAAATGTAGAGCCAAGGTTGCCATTTACACCAGTTGGTTATGCCAGTGCCTCGAGCATTTAAAAACCCTGCCATCAGCAGAAAACCATGCTCAATAGTTACTTTCTGATGTGCCACGCAGTCTGTCTAATGCTTTATCAATTGTGGATGTGAGGAAAGCAAACAAGGTATGAGTGAAGGTGAATGAACAGCTAGGGAAGGATTGATTCTCTGTGGTGTGGCTAATTAACGCGTTTAGATAACTCAGTATTGCACTGTTCTATTCTGTATTTACAAGTATTTTCTGGACATAGAAGAAACAATCCCTTTTTTTGCCCTAGTTGTAGCTATGCTAAGGTACCGTTGCATTTATTTATTTGTTTTTAATCAGTAACGAGCTTTTCCAGGCTCACCATAGCCCAGGTGGTTGCAATGACTAGCTTGTATTTTTGGGATATTTCAAGCCTCCCTAAATGTATGTATCTTATCTGGATGCTGTCCCAGGACAACCAGTACTTCTTATTAGTGAAGAAGTATTTCAGGTATCTGGTAAAATAATGACACTGTAAATGTGATGAGAAGGAAAAAACCATCAAAGCAATAGTAAAGTTGAATGCTATTGTGAGAAAAACATTCCAACCGCAAAGCAAACCCCAAGTATTGCTGGAAACATCATCTAAGTGCTTTTTAAATATATGGGAACAACAGTACCATTATTTATTTGACCCTTAAACAAATGTCAGAGATAGGCTGATACCATCCTAGAAGTTTAAATGCTCTGTGGAAATTATAAAGGACCTTAGAACCTGCTTTCCTGACATGTGTTTACTTGTGAATAAATATTAAGATTTAGCAACATGTCATGATTCCCTACTGTCAGGACTTGCTTTTTGGAATCATCCTTCAAGTATGAAAAGTCTTCCATTTTATCACTGGGCTCCACTGGAGGTAAAAAGAATTTTGCTTCCATCTAAATGGAGCTGGGTCAAATTTATGCTCTAATAACACTATTTTTTATCACTGCCTCCAAAAGGAACATTTCTGAATTAATCAAGGAAAGTATTTTCTTAATTCTGTTGGATTTGCATAGAAGGTGCTACTGTAGGGTCAACTACATAGATATTGGCATTGTTTGTTTGTTGTGGAGTTGGTTTGGGTTTTTTTGGGGGGGTGGGTTTCTGCTGTATGTTCATTTTTTATTTGTCTTTGAATTTCAATAAAATTGTGCACAACTTGAAATATATCCCGTTGTCTTCGACTGGGATGCTGACATGCTGAAGTGTATGCTTAAGTGCTTTGTTGGAGGAAGGCCTAGGTTGCCTCCCATATATCTTTGTGTTGAAACCATCTCTGACCAATGTAAGAGAAGAGGAATTACGAAGATTAAATTTATAATTTATTAAGTGTACAGCAGTTGGTGCTTTAAAGCATAGTTGCCATTTCGGTGGGAGAAAATGAAGCAGAATTAGAGTTTAAGATTGAGAAAATGGTTCACTCTATAAGCATAATATTTTTTTCTCTAGAAGCAAAACACATCAGAAAATATTTTTCAACACTCCTACAATGTTTTCTGTTATTTAAGTTAAATGTACCCTGTAGACAGCGGCATGTTGACATTGTCCAGTGTGGCAAAGTGGGTAACTTGGGGAGAGAACAACATGCAATCTGGAGGTGGAGCTGATGCCTGCGACAGGTTGTGTTGGGCCATCGTACTGTCTTTCCAGACTGTGACTTGGTGCAAAGGGACACAGACCCATGAATTTTACCAAGGGTTCTTTCCACTTTATAATGGAGTGATAGTGTCTTTGCAAGGGTTGGTGTAGAGAGCACTCTGGGAGTTGAAGGCAGCTCTGCAATTCCTTTGGAGACTGGTGACTACTGGTGATACTTATCACAGCTGACATTATGACCTATATTTTCCCAGGGGTGGTACCTTGAATTAGGACTTTCAAGCACTTAGCTACAGCCAGTGAGTTACAGTGTTTCTAATGTCCTGTATAGCCCCACAGTCTTGCAGAAGTTGGTCCTTGGTATGGATTTGGTAATGTAATGTTGCATACCCCAAAAAAAGAGCACTTTATTTTGCTTTCTACTGAGGAAAACCTCTGTATGTCTGAGGTTTGCACAAACCATTGAGCACAAGTGATTTACAAGCACACCAGAGCTCTCACTTTATATCTGCATTCCAGATGCAAAGACCCCCGTGAAATAGCTCCGTGGTGAAGAACTTTCTGTGTATTCACATGGAAATGAGCGCACCAAGGTTGAGGTAAAAGTAAGCCTATCTGGGCTAGGTACGTTGTATTCTGGTTCAAAACCAATTTGCCATGTAGGAGTTCTGAAATGTTTTGTGGGCTTATTTGTACATCATTTCCTAGAATTCTCACCTGTGATACTGTTGTGTGAGAGTACTACCAAGTGTGAGCTTCTGGAGGGGAAAAGCTGAGTGCTTTGGGAAAAAGGCACTTGGTATTAACTTGGGTGTTCTGTTCTGCTGTACACATGGTCTGATTAATCGTCAGCCTCGGAAAGCCTTCTGCCAGTCTATTTACAGGACTGCTGCTATTAACAATATGGTGGTTGTTCACTCATCCTCCAAAACTGGTAGGTCAGAAAGAATGGATTGACTCTTCTGGGGCAATTCTTTTTTAATAATTTATCTTATGTATTTAGTTTGCTTTGGAAAGCAGCATGTTACTATGTGTTTATATTTGAGAAGAGAAGGACTAAGAAATGCAGTTTCTGCTTGAAGAAGATGGTGAGAAGTTTCTTTTTGGGGTGGATCGCTCCAGTCTCAGATCAGATGTGCTTATCTTGCCTTAGGCAGTTCTGCTGTGCACAGGAGAGTAGTTGTCAACCGCTGCCTTTTTTTCCTGGAGATTCAGGTGTTTTTCCAGCCCATTGAGCAACTTTTAAGATCCAAAACCTGAAACTGAAATCAGTAGTGGATAAGTGGAACTAGTCTGGAGTGTGCAGAAGAAGAAGAGCAAGAGACAGACAACACTCTCAGGTGCTGATGGTAGCAGCTTCTCCTGATAATCGTATAAAATGCAACACTTTGTATTAGCTTGATTTTCCCAGTACCAAAGGCTTTGTGCCAGATATACTGTGGACTATGGTCCTGCCAAGATCTAATGCAGGAAGGAATAGTCAAGGTCAGGCCATTGTCTGCCTGGATGGACAAATTCTTAACCACCCAGAGATGACAGAAAATTTTACTTGTGACTGTTGCTATTCTGAGAGTTCGATGTCAGATAGAGGGTCCTGTGTATCTTTAAAGTACAGACAGAGCTGGAGAATAATGGGTCTTTACCTCATTGCTGAGAATGTTTCAGAAATCATTCCTCAGCCCAGCAACATCAACTCTGTCTTTTTCAGGTCCACTTTTAAGCACCTATTCTTCATTCTTAACATGCTCCTTACCATGCTGTGGGCCATCATGATATTGGAATTGATCTGTATAGTTCAGTCTCTTCCTGATTAATTGTTCTGAGAAAAAGCTTATTCTGCATTAGCACCGTGTTCTCCCAGAGTTCCCAGTCTGGTGGCTGTCCGGGTGGTGAATCTGTCCCAAAGCTACAGACCCGTGACATGCTGAACCCCTCATAGTTGGATGTTTGTCCTGCAGACTCCAGGACAGGCTTTAATTCACAGCAGTGTAGGGAATCTCCCAGGTGTGTCTACTTGGAGTGACTGCCCAAAGCCTCAGTGCCTGGCAGATGCTTCTGGAAGGGAGGTTTTGGGCAGTGGGTAGCAAAACCTATTAACTATGCCATTAACCTGTTTCAGTGAGCAAGGCCCGAGGGCCATCTGCTTTCAAGAGAATAAATAAAAAATGCAACTAAAAAAAATTCAAACAGAAGAAATTCACTGTGAACAGGAAGCCTTGCTTTGCAGGCAGGTTTAATTTTGCATTTCCATGCATTGGGTGTATTCTGCTTCTTACACTTCTCTTGCTTTCTAATGAGAGAATCCTTAGGTGAACCCAGGATTGTGCCTTTACTGCAAAAATAAACAGTTGAGATGAACAGAGAGAGAGAAACTGTTAGTACCTCAACTGAAAGCAAGACTAATAAACTGATATTTTATTAAACATCAGAGAATCTGTAAGGAGAAGAGATACTGGGAATCAGGCTTCATAATTTTCGTAGCTCTGTAATTACTTTTTATCTCATATTCTGAAAATTCCTTTTACAGATATGGGAAAGAACCTTACCTTAAGTAGAATAAATGCACATTTAAAATGTATTTATTTGCATATTGAGAATCTGGAATGTGGAGAATGAGGTCCAGCACCGGTTTTATGTTAAGAATTAAAGCATAAAGTTGGAGAGGGAGGAATTGACTTCTGCTCTTCACCTGTGTCTGTACTAAAACACATACATGATAATGCATATGAATGATCTTTAAAATCTTACCCAATATTGAGACCTATGAAAGAAGAATATGCTATTTAAAATAGTTCTGCCCTTAAATAAATTGCATGAGAAATGTTTTGGCAAAGAGCAAACAGCTGTTTAAATTTTTCAGGCAACGTAAGTATATGAAGCTTGAAAAGCTTATCACACTCTGACTGGTTCCTGGGATAAGCACAGAAATATTCATTGTAATGAAGAGATTTGGTGAGAAGAAAATACTATTTAGAGTTGCTACAAAGTGAAATTAAGTGCATATGTAGTTGATAAGGTAACAAATCCAGGGACATAAATAACGAAACTCATGGGTGGGAGCTAAACAACACTCTTGAGTCATGGGAAACACAGACACAAATTTGCTATGCAGAAGACACAGAAATGGCTCTTTGGCTACAGGCAAAGTCGTCTTGGCTGCAGAAGGGTTGCAAGGATTCCTACTTGGATGAAGATGCAGCGCTTAAAAGGGCTTTGTTACCTCCTCTTGAGTAGTTGGGACACTGCTTTGACTCGGAGGTAGTGCTATGTGTTCGTGCCTGTATGCTGAGACTGGAAAGCAGATCTATTCAGGACTGGACATGACAGACCAGAGCTTGGCCAGGGGATGCCGTATCCTTTCCGCTTGCGTAGGGCTTGTTCTCAAAAGCTCAGTATTCACAGGAATTCCTGCCCAAGGGTCGAGTGCCAGATTGTAACGAATCTGAGGCTTCAAACAATGGCTAATCAATGAAGCTAGAAAAGAACAATACCCGTGTTGTTGCATGCTATTCCCAGTGTTTTGCTAGATGCTTAGAGTGTTTTTATACCATCTCCATCCGTGCTAAAAGCTTACTGTGTCATACTGCACACTTAGGGCACAGTAATTCTTACTATACTAAGATTAAGGTTTATTTAATTGCTTGAGAGGGAAGTATAGCTGCTTATGTGCAAAGTGGTTCAGTTGTTGTTTGGTTTCATATTCAGCTGTTCTCTGCTTGGCTTTGGCCATCCACTCGTATAGTGACTGGGATTATTTCCCAGCAGTTTGTGCTAGGTAGATTTCTGTACTGACTAGCTGCCAGTAATAATTATCCAGTAAGGGTATAAGAAGTTGCACAGTCCCAGCAGAGTTATTAGTTCCTAAGATCCTGTCTCAGAAAATAGCCAAATAGTAAAGAAAATAGGACTGCAGCTCTAAATAAGAAAAATTACAACAGGAGCACTGGTGATAATTTCCACAGAAGTAGTCTCAGATCAGGTTCCAATGTGATGTTTAAGCATGCAGGAGAAAAAAAAAGAAGACAGATCTTAAAGATATTATGGTTGTTAAGTATTCTCCATCAGTTTCCTTCCTCATTCCTCATCCTTTCTCTGTGGTTCTGGAATTCTTCTCTGTCTATAACGTGAACTGTCTTGTTTCATTTCTCCGCATTGCATTCTGACCTATAAGGGAAATATGAATTGTTCCGGGATCTATAGTAACCAGTGCATCTTAGCTGGGATAAAACAAACCACAGTTTGGCTAATATTAAGGACAAGGACTGTCATGTATAAAATTTGTTAAGACAGCCATGATTTGCTAGGATAGGAGTAATTTTTCCAAGCCTAATGTCTTCTGCCATGTGTTTAAATACGGCTGTTATTTTCATTATATGTTCTATTAAGTGAAGACCAATCTTGTTATAGAAGCAGAATAGAAATAGTTTCCTTGACCAAAAAACAAGTGTTGGGTGAATAAAAATTTCAGACTCGAGACTCAAAGCTTGGTTAGTGTTTGGTTACTGTTTCAGGGCTTTTGAGTTCATTCCATTGAACACCTTGGACTACAGTTTCAGAGTTTTTTCTTTCCAAAATGATATTCTGCAGAAGTTTTTCAGAGTGATAATGTGACGAAGAACTGAAAATACCACAGGGAGACAAATTTCTTATTTCCTCCTTTAATTCGAGACCATTTGCAGAGGGTTGTTATCGTTGACTGGAGAGTGAAAATAAAATGGTGTGGAACCTTTGCCTCTTCTGTTAGCACAAGGTCTGTGTTAATTGATTTCAACAAGTGCCTCAAGCACCACTGACACCTCTTCTTCACTATTAACTAATGATGGTTGTCTCACTGAGGTTATTATTGAGTCTATACTCATTTCCTGGAGACCATAGCAGAAAATCCCTTTTTGGATGCTAATTAACATGCTCAAGATAAGTCTTTGTGGGAAGGGAGTTAAAGGGCTAGTATCTACCAAAAATAATTGTTGTAGCTTTTACATTTAATATTAATTTGATGTTAGTTGTAGTATAATAATAGCACTCTGCTTTTCTGAGAATTCAAAAAGAGTACGTTATTGCCTTGAGCTTGTTACCATGTGAATTGGACAGAACGCAGGAAGGACAGCTGCAAGTCCTCACAGACAGGCAGGTGAGCATGTTATGTGGGGGTAGGATGTAAATAACTTCTGCTCTTAAGGTGAATTGAGAGTGAAAGGGAGTGTCACAAAGGGCAGACAGGGAGTCCTTGCTGGAAGGCTAATTGAAAACAGCAACTTTTGAGTAGGACTGGAAGGAAGGAGTTTGTAAGGTTCGTATTTTGAGACGAAAGAACTTTATGAAGTGTGTATTGGGTCCATGTGGAGTTTAGGAAGCACACAACAGAATCTCTCAGAGTTTGCAAAATGCCTGTGTAGGCTTCGCAGACATTGTGCAGTGCCCTGGTTAGCCTTGTTAACATTATTGAGTGTGCTCCGAGGACATGCAGACTTTCAAAGTATGTGAAAGACACTTTTAATAATTAATTGGCTCACTCTCCCCCACCTATTGCTTCATATCTAATAAAAGGCAACAGCGAATCCCTGCCAAAGCCAACAGGTATGATAATATTTGGATTAGTTGGGTTTGAGAGATATGACAGGCTAGAAGGGATATCCCCAAAGATCTTAGAAATGAAACAATCCCCATTTTTTTGTCCTGTCTTATTTCTCCCACGACTCTCAAACGATGTGCTGTTAGACTAAATTTTCCCTGCTCTGAAGTGATTTCAGGAAGATCAGTCCACTTTTAGAGCACGAGCAGTGTGTGTGAGCATCTGAACTGATTTATAAATGGAAGCATATTTCAACTGTACTGTGTCAGGGATACAGGCTGAAATTTCCAAGTGATAAACAGACCTCTGCTTTAAGCAGCCACCATCCACACTCGTCTACATCCATGCACAGGCAGTGACACGGGAAATGACACACCATTGTCAGATGGCCATTAAGATGGATGCAGGGAAATGGTGAGCTTGGTGGCATGACCTCAAGACAGACATCCACAGGGGTTCTGTAGTCACTGAAGTGTGTGCCGTTAAAGTGTGCCTGTTGTGCACTTGGGGGAATTTTTGTTTAAACTGAGAACATTTGAGTTTGGAGGAGGCCACAAATACGTTTGCAGAGGAAGAAGGGAGGAAACCAGCAAGCTTTGTAGGAGGGAAAGCCATATAGGTTTCTGAGGGACCAAGAGGAGCAAGGCAGTAAACAAAGGGTCAGATGTTCATCCTGGACTTTATCTCTCCCACAGTAGGGAGGTGGCTAATGTGGTGGAAGTGTCACCTGCTATTTTGGTCTTATGCAATGCACAGCTTTGGTTAGACCTTAAAATGAGGACCAAACGTGCCAGTTCTTGAACTTGTCAAGAGGACATACAGAAGATGAACAAATGATGAATCAATTCTTAAAGAAGCCATATGGAAACTAGAGAGTCAAAGGCAATCAAGGTCAGTGTGTCTCAGGGATCGTACCACAGGACTGTCATGAGATAAGCAGCCAGTTCTGAATCATAACTGGAATCACCCAGTGGTAGGGAAAGTTGTTCAGGGCAGGAGCAAGATTCTGGCTTCTCTGTCTAGTCTGATCCCTGCTGTGCATGTTCTGCCTGTTGGTAAGACTCGCCAACTTTCTCTCTTTTTTCCGTGCAGAAAAAGCATATGTGCAACAGTTAGGCAAGAATGTTAAAATTCACATTTAAAAGCCAAAACAATAGAAAATGCATAAATCCAGAAATGGGATCTAGTGATAAATTTTAAGTGCAAAGTCTTAACAAGGCAGTTTATCCGTCTTCCTCTGTTGTTAGCAAGTGTGAAAGGATGGGAGCTGCCCCTATAGCGAGGCCACACTTGATCTGAAGTATCCGAGGACACATTCACCATAGGTAAAATACACTTTAGAGTTCTCTGCCCGTCCAGGTGGTACTGAGTGACAGTGTACTGCATGGCAATGCAGCAGCGGCCATACTGGGGACAACGTGTCACCTCTGACCTGTAGTCTGTTACTGTCTCCTTTCCCTGATCTCCTTCCAGACCAGTGCCAGTGTGTGCTGGCAATGCTCCCGTGGACTCAGGAACAGAGGACAAAGACTGCATCCTTGACATGACAGTACTTTTGGTACTTGACCATCGGCCCAGTGCAGGGTGTCAAGGGTCAAAAGGATGAGTGAGTTAATAAATTCAAGAAACACAGAGTATGGGGAAGTGCTTCTAATATCCTAACAGCATTTTTAAAGCTGAGATCTAATTTTTTACTTCATAATAGGCTAAGGACAAATTTTATATCCTACCGGCAAAGAAAGTTCACCATTTTTTCACAGGCTTATTGTATTTTACCTCCTTGAAATGATTTATAACCAAGTAAAACTTGTTATGAGTGGAAACTGGGAAGGAGGGAGTGGGGAGATAGAGATTGTTAAAAATAATCCAAAATAATGCACATCTAGGAGAAGGACATGCTACAGCACAAATGGGAAAATGAAACTTGTTTCTCTGCATTACGCTCTTCAAGATTGTAAGAGAACTGCTTTGCCTGGTATGATTTTGGGAGAAATTTCCATGTCTGGAGAAAAAGGAGGGAACACAGACAGGTTGCATTTTGAAATAAATTTTGGGTTTTAAAGTTTGTTAAAATAACAGCTTTACTGAACATGCATAGTCCGAGTCTTACGCTGTTCCACACAAAAGACAGAAACTCCCTTGATGGGATTTTGTTTGGGGTTAGGAGTTACTCTGCCTTGGAGCAGGAGAATGCTGTGCATCTTCCACTTAGTTCTTGTGTGATTCCATGCTGGAAAATGCTTTGATGCTTTTTAAAATGAAAGTGCATCTACACAGAGTTTTCATATGCACTCAAACTCAAAAGTTGATATAAATTACCTGACAATTGTATAAAATGAATGTAACTAAAATTGCTCACTGCACTCTCACAGTCAGGTGTGGACACTTGCAGAATCAGGTGTTCCAGTTTTGAGCTATTGAGGGGGAGGTACCATCTCTGTGTATTTGAACATTGCTGCTACAAGGCAACCTATATGCTTATATGTTCTTGTAGTAGCACTAAGGATAATGTTTCAGCGGTGTAAAATTGTATTTCCTACTCTACCAAAACCAGTCTTTAGAGCTCAGTAAAACAAGTGTGCTGGGGATGTGATAACTAACCTGAATCTATTTTTGGTAGTAGATAGTTCATATAAAGTGCTACTGTGATAACAACGGTTTGAAGCACCATAAAAATAAAACATATTTTAAAGTTGAAAACATCAGCAAACTTGCATTTTCCTAGGGTGATACTTTTAAATAGTTACTTCATTATAATGCATTATTTCAAATTTCAAGTAGTCTCTTTTCTCCACGTAGAAGGGATAGATGACAATGACAAACATTTCTCTCGATACTAGAGCCTCAGCCTGCACAGTGGATTTATAAGAAAGGGCTGAATTCTCATACTTACAAATACATTTGTTGACAACATACGAGCATGCAACCCACCAGTTCAGTCACATTTTGCTTACATTTTTTCTCTTTTGTGCTAGGGTGTAACTCCCAACTGTCAGCTTTTTCAGCTGAGTGTCAGCCTTTTTATAATTGCTGCAGCACGTCAACCCCTTTAAAATTGCCATACGTCAGCTGTTTACCATATTGACTGAAAGCATGCGTATTGAGTTGTTCCCCTTTGCCCTACCTGTGTCCCTTTTGGTGACAGCCAGGTGTTTGTTTTAGCTGACAACTCAGCCACTGGCAGGAATGCCCCAGGTCGATTTGATGTGGCTCTGCTGAGGCCAGGAAAGTCAGTCAGTCACAGAACCAGACAGTGGGAAGAATGAGGCTGGGTGGCGGATGTGCTTGGCAGGCTGGCTAGTGAACAGGCAGATTTACAGACCTAATCCCTTCCTTCCTTGCATGAATATTTAGACAGCCAGGAGACAATTATACTGGAGGTTGTGTGATCTCCGTGGGAATTTGCTTCCGAGAAGACCTGGCTACAGGAGCAGGAGAATCTGTTTGTCCTCGTGTGTGCCTGAGTTTTTGACTAATGCCATCGCTAGAGGAAGTTTGTTAGCACCTTGCAAATAGTTAAAAATGTTGTAATAACTCTATTTTTCCCATACTTGCTGACAAAAAGATGAATGGCAAAGGACTTATTCAAGTCAAAACTCGTGTTAATGGTAGTGTGCCAGTGCGTGTCTGGTGGCTGGTTCCTTTCTGTGAACCAGGGCTTTTGCTGGCATTTTCCTGTGTCTGACATCCAAATTGGACCTGCGCTGCAGAGGAAAACAGTAGTAAGCTAGTAACGGAGTGCCAGATAGTAAGAGGATGACAAGTCTTTTCCAGTCGTGTGAATGTTATTGAATGAGCAGTCAGTGTGCTAGGGGCCAGTGAGCCAACAAATATGTTCAGCGTTCCCACAAAATAGTCTTCTAAATAGTAGGAGGTGTGATTATGAAGGGGAGGCATTTGAAAGCTATAGATAGTGGAGTTAGGCAGGGGAAGTGAGCTGGCAGGAAGGCATTTGGAAGCTAAATGGGGCTCTGCATAAGCCTTTCCCACAGCAGCTCTGCCCATCCAGCCAGCATGTCCTGCTGGTGTGGAGCAGCTGAGGGCAGGATGCTGCCGGCACGTTTCCCTGTGGGAAAAGAAGAATGAAGGTTATAGGGAAGCGCCAAGGGAGCACACACATGGGGTGGACACAAAGAAATCTGAATAAGGGGCATCTCTGCCAGGACAGCAGCTGTGGCTGTGACCAGGGCTGGCTGTGTGGATTTCATCTGCTTTCACCAAGTCTCTGCATACAGTGAAAGTGAGGTCTCTGAGGCTGAATTGTCTGACATTCTCTCCTTTGGTATTAGCCGTATTATTTACCAATTTCAAAAATGATTCCGTAGGTGATAACTAGTGTTCTGAGATCATGATGGGTCTAGTCAGCTTTCCAGACAGTACAGCAATTACCCCGTGAATAGAGGTGAACTTGACGGACAGGCTGGGTGGCTGCTCTCTCTAACCTAAGCATTACTTTTCTTGTATTTATGTGCACACCTTCTCCCTGTGATTAGCCTCAATGGAAACACTGTCACGATGGCCCTGCTGGCAGCAACAAGTTAATAGGCAACATGGTGGGGGGGAGGGCATGCTCTTCTGTCTTTTTTTCATTTTTAATTAAGGCAAAATAACACGATAAGTGAGGTTTGGTTCGCATGAAAATTTCTATGTGTGTATAATAGATCTCAATGTTAACGCTGGAAATTACTTTCTTTCAACCCAGTGGCCGGCGTATTTGATTTTTAGAATTATTTGCCTCTTTGTAACTTTCATTAAGTTTTTATTGCAAAATAGTGCCTCTAAATTCCTTGTGAAATACTCAAGTCTTTTGTAGACTAGTAGATAGGAACATTGCCTTTCACTGGAAAGTACGTTTTATTAGAAAGCATTGGCAGGTTTTTGAGAATTTTTTTTTTTCTGTCAAATGTATTATTACGATTATAACAATGAATACTATCATTTAGAAATACCATGCATTTAATAGACCTACTTTAAAACTTTTATTCCACAGGCAAACCGTGTGTGTCTGTGTGCAAAAGCCCGTTTGTTTTCTCCGTGTTTTTGAATGCGGCTCAGTTGTGGAATGAACTAGCAAATGTCCTTTGTTTAAACTTAGTGATACTCCTATTTGATATTTTCAGAATTAATTTCTATAGCAATTTTCATTGTATCTCTGTTGTGTTCTGGGTACAGTAGGGCAGCTCACTTACAGATTAATTAAAATCTGTGGTTTAATAGCAGTTTGACTTGCCTAGGCAATAGACTATCTCCTGTAAAAGTAGGTGCTATCAAGATAAAACATGTTACCTCTGTAACAAATGTCTGTGCTGCTGGTGGAAAACATTTCAGAAGAATTACTCTCTGCTATGCATGGGGGCTTTGTGAATTTCAGGCTAACAGAGATCACTATCCGATTACTATCTGAGGGGTCTTCTGAAATAAACCATTTCCCAAAGAGCTGTCTGAAATCTTTTTGGAAGTCCTTGTGGATCAGAAACTGGGTATGGCCTAACTACACTTCCATTTGCTTTGCTTTTACAAAGAGGTATGATTTTAAACTGGCTTTAGGAATTTGGTGAAAAATCCTGTGTGGATACACTTAATTCAGATAAACCTGTCTAATACAATTTTAATATGCATGAGTAATTTATAGGTATAAGCTAAGCTAACAGAGTAAGTTTTTAACTGTTTACCTAAATCAGTTTTTAAACAGACAAGGAAAAACTTTCATATAGTACAAGATTGAGAAGATTGGGACTGTTTACCTTGGAGAGGAAATGAAGCAGATGAACCAGAAATGAGATGATGAAAGGTTACAGACAATGAAGGCATAGGCTCTGCAGAGTTATTCCTCCATCAGGGAAGAACAAGGAGCTTTCAGTGAAGCTTAAAAGTGGCAAAGTCAGAAGTAGGTAAAAAGAAATGTTATTTCACGTAGTGAGCTACTTGCTGATGGAGCTCATTGTCGATGGATATCTCTGAAGCACGAGTTTAACACCATTCCAGAGGAACAGAGAGTTAGGTGCAGGGTAGGCTTAGGCTTGACTTAACTGAAGGGGGATGTTTGAGTGAAGTGGAAGGAAAATGCTCTTCAGCTTGATAGTGCAAGAGCATACTGATGCTTAGGAACTCCAGCACTACTACACAGCTCACCCGTTTGTGTAGATAATAAGGAGGTCCAATTGCAATGGTAGGGATTAAAAAACCTAAAAAGAATGGTGGAAGAGTTAAGTGCCTGTTTGGCTTTGCTTTGCTATTAATGAGGTCAAAAGGCCTTTTTTCCCATGTCTTTCTTATATGCGGCTGCCTGTGCAATTTTTTGGTTGCAGGATTCTGGCTGGGTAGATCACTGGTAGAAATTTCTTGTTCCTGTACAGATTACCACAATTGTACCCATTTCCTTCCAAAAGCTCAACATGTCTGCTTTATGCCTTAAAAGCTACAACAAACTCTTGCATTCTCATTAGCAGTTTGAGTCACTTCATTTCAATGCTTCTAAGGAGCAAATGCCACAAATTTGTCTGTAAAGGTGACTGTCTCTCCCACACACTTGCATAATAGAAAGGACCTTTGTCTGGTTACCAGAATATGAAATAGGGCAGGCCTGGAAATCTTTCAGTGTTGCTTGATGCTTGGTCCTCGGGAAAGGAGGTGCATCATAGGACAAGGTGGTTTGTTCATGGTTAATCAAATGAACTGGAGTCCCTCTGTAGATAGGCATAGAGAAGTAATGCGAACAGAACAGGAACACAAAGATGACCTGTTCTCATCCTGCTACCTTGCCCTGGTGACTCTGTAGTCTCTTAGACAACGACACCTCTTGGACACAGTTTCTAGAGCTTAAAGAGGACTGTATTTTGCCAATCAAAGCAGTAGAGCCTGGGATCGGGTTCCTGAGCTGGATTTGTGGAGGCAATGGGAAAGACTGCAGTACAGAGGTAACCAGCACTTCTGTGCTGGTCTCAGTTCACCGTGGAAGGCTGTGTCCTACATGGAAGAGAAGCCTGAAAAGTGAATTCTTGATCATGTGGGTTCTTGCGTTTCTTGTTTCTTACTGTTCTGCA
Organism: Chloroceryle aenea; assembly: GCA_013399075.1. Classification (NCBI taxonomy): domain Eukaryota; kingdom Metazoa; phylum Chordata; class Aves; order Coraciiformes; family Cerylidae; genus Chloroceryle; species Chloroceryle aenea. The sequence goes on along the minus strand of VWZY01002763.1, from coordinate 11,906 downwards.
GCAGATAGTGAGGGTATCCATTGGTCCTCCTTAGTCAGCAGCTGCTGCTTTGTTATCTGTGGAAGAAGCTTAATCATCTCCCCAGCTAGGCAGCTAGGGAGATGCCTAGCTTCTGGAACTCAGCTGCTACCAGAATCTTGTTGCTGATGCAGACTTGCACACAGTGTCAGCTCAAGAACGTGTGCAGTATGCTATTTCTTTTGTCTCAGGTGCTCAGCTAACTAACCCTGCCAGGTTGTTTGGTCCACACACAAATTGTCTCACTATTCTGCTGTTTGTGATGGAATGAGGTCACAAGTTAAGTCTAAGGGCATTTAATCAGTAACTTTGTTCCAATCATCTACCCTCACATCCCACCATCCTTAGTCATGCCTACAGTATCAGGAGACTAATTTCTCTGTGGTGGACAGACCTGACATGCACCTCTGCCATCGCTCATTATTGTAGCCTGGTTTGCACAACAAGTCTTCCAACTGTCTGTATTCCCCACCCTTTTTTTTTTTTTTTTTCTTTCTCTCTCTTTTTTTTTTTTTTTTTNTTTTTTTTTTTTTTTGAAGTTGTTCTTCATTAAAGTAAGCAAGAGTCAGGCACTGGACAAGAGACAGTCAAGATTGACTTTTTCCTACTGCATTCTTCTCTTCCCCTTCATTTCTCCTAGTCCTTCATTGTGGATCTCTGAAGACAGCTTCATCAAACAAGGCAAACTGGAGGTAGAATGATAGGTTGATAGGGGAGAAGAGCTGGTCAAAACTTTTTTCAAAAATATTTAATTGAAAAGACTTCAGATTTGATCTGATTTCAGTATATTAAGGATAGGTTCTTACAGTCACATCTGGACTCGTGACACGCTGAAAGGGAGCCTGTTACTTGAAGATATTCCTTGCAGAATATCCCAATACACTTGTACTTCCCCATTTGGGGGTTCAGAGACAAGACTTTGAAAACTGTGGAAGTCCTAGCAGTACATGGTGCTTACGTCTTAGGTCCTCAGCGAGAGGGCTAGCTATTTCAAAAGATGACCTAGCTCTGGAAAGGCAGCTTGACCAAAAGCCTGGAAGCTCTGTTTTCCCAGCCCATGGTGATGTGGCTACCAAGAGAGTGTTCAGCCCTCCTGGAGCTCCTGCCCTGGAAGGCCCAGCAGCTGCTTGGAGAAAATATCTTCCTTGGGCTTATAGCTAGTGCTACCACAAATAGTTTTTCTCAACCTCAAAGAAGGGGGGGTGGGTGTGGCACCTCCCTCACAAAGCAGCAGCCTGCAGACTGTCCCAGCTGTATGGCAGCGGCAGCTTTTAAAATTTTGTTGGCTTATTCCTCTTAAAATATTGCTTCAAGCTAAAGGAATATGAAAGCAAATAGAAAGTAATTCCTGGTGAACATGAACTGCTGTCTTCTGGCTGGCTCCAAAGGGGAGCTTGACAGCAGCTTTCCAGCTGCACTGGGGAGCAACTTCTTTCGTTAAAGAGATAGAGCAATGCATTTCTTTTCCCAGCTGGCACTCACTGCAGCCATGGTTATGGCTCCTGTGGTGGAAGGAGAGCTCTCCAGAGGACTCCTGGTTAAGAGCAGTCTAATGGAAGGGCCTCTGTGCTGGGCGATGCTGAGGATGGAAGCATGAGCCTTACAGCTGGCATTAGAAAGGCAGACCCTGTAACTAAAAGCTGTAATGATTCATTTCCTTCATGGATGGACTGTTAGAGGGTCATGTGTAAGGACCAGTGATGAGTGCTAGGACGGTAGTAAAACCAGTATAAAACATGCCAACAAAGAAATAAAACAAAGGTGATACATGGCTCACTCTACAGCCAAGAATTTTTTGTCAATCTTTCTTATGGGAATAAACTGTAATTCTGAGGTAATTCTGTTAATAGTGAAATGAGGCTTTTCTGCAAATACAGGTTTCAGAGAGGATGGTGCTTTTAGAAAGCCCTTTTCTGATGCTTACCTGTTGCATTTGTTTGAAATACTGTTTGTGCGCTAAAATGTACTGCAAGTAAGAGTGCATATCTTGTATTTAGATCTAATGTTATGATGGCTATAAAATAACCCGTTTAGAATAATATGCAATTGGACTCCATTAATTTTGTGTGTTAGCCTAAAATTTCTGCTGCAGCAAGGTTATTTTTATGTAAATAGAGAAGTTTGGATTGTAAAGTAAATAATTTCCATTCTGTATTCAGCGACAGAACTATATTTCTTTCTGACACTTTCACAAAATGTGTTACACAGGATTAGTAAAAAAATCACTCACTAAAACTTTTATATTTAATTTCACATGGCTATGCTAATGGAAGGAGGCAGTACTACGACAGAGAAATACAGTATTTTCTTTGGAGAGGAGGATGTTACCTATGATTTGCTTACTTGTGGTTATTGGTTGTTATTGGGAATGCTAACATTTCAGAGCTGAATATCATAAAGTTGAGATCTATTAAGCAGAAAAAAATATAAAAGAGAAAAATGTGTGTCCCTGTGAAGAATCCCTTTATAGGTAATAGTATAGCTATGACATTTTTCAGCTGCTGAAATGTAATGTAGGTAATTGGAAAATGCCTATGTTTTCCAACTCCCTAGGATACTAATAAGCATACTTCTGATACAAATATTGTGTGTAGTGGTTTTACCAACTCAGCTTGCTGCTGATGTGATACCAGTACCATGAAATCACAGGCCATATGAAATGTGGTTAGATGAGGGTTAATTTTAAACCCTCATCTGCTAGGGAAAGAGTCCAGGTGAAAGGTAACTTCTAACACCAAAGTGGCCATTTAATGCTTTTATGGCCTCTAATTGGAAATGATAATCAATGAGAATCATTTATAAAACTTGTACAGAGTAGTGATTCTCTACTTAAAATGACATCTTCTGCCTAAGGCACTGTAATTGCAATCAGGTTTATGCCATATGATCATAATAGGATTCCGAACTTAATGATGTCTATGGTTAACTTGTTTGCACTACTTGGCAAATACACCCGAGTAGATTATTTCTCCAATAGGAACTTCATCGTGTTTGACCTTTTTTTATCCAAGGATTTGAGTAAAGTATTGCCTTCTCTGGAATTAGGTGCTTGAGTAAAAGATTTTGTGGGCCTGCTTAACAGTTCATCTGCACCACAATAGCAATTAATGTCTGTGTAAGTAAAATTCCTATTTTAAGGGTCATTAATTTTCTTTACATGATACAGCTCAGAGAGCCTGATACTGAAATAATTGGGAGCTACAGGTATTAATTTATGAGGGAGGATTAAAAAGACTAAAAATCTAAAGATTAGCTAAATGATGACTAGAAAAGGGTGTGATGTAAGTCTGCCTCTTGTTGTGGGATGTTGTAGNTTTTTTTTTTTTTTTTTCCTATCATGTATCTGGGCATGTTCTTTTGTTTTAAGACAGTCAAACTAGATGTTCTAGTCATTCTTTGTGGTGTTGAAGCCCATACACTCTACTTACCTAATTATTTAGAACTTGAGGAACACGGTTCTTCTTTACATAGACAGAATTTTACCCTACAGACAAAGCAAGGCAGGGGGTGGGGGTAGTTCTGCTGTAAAATTTGTGGATGGAAAGGGTATTTGGGTAGTGGTGCAGCTCCAGTAACACAGTTGTGCCAGGACATTGCTTTCCTGGGCCAGGGTGGAGTCTGTGTCAGGTGACTCTTGTTCTGCGCAAAGGCTGATTTGTAACAGTGTCACACTCCTGTGTTAGGAGGTTGCTTTTTGCTCTGATGGAAAATGTTCTTAGTCCTGGCTCTCCCTTATGCCAGTTCTGACTCAGATAAATTTGAATCGCCTGTATGGGACTTACTTTGATTTACAGCTGTATTATGGGCAGATTGCATTTCATTAACTTTATGAAGACTGTGAATGTGAACAAGGGTTTGTAAGGCTGAAGCATTTCTCACTGATGAGGTTGGTTCAACAGTAATTCCTTTTACAGATCCCTTTTGGATTTGGCTTCTTTGGTTGGCAGCACAATTAGTTCTGTAGCATCTGAAAAATGGTTGTGCATCATACATTGCCATCATAAAAATCCTTATTATAGAATATTATTTATCTGTAGCAGTGCCCGCTATTTACTGGGGCTTTCCAAAACGTAAGAAGATCTTTACTCTGAAGTAATCACAAACTAAATAATCAGTAGCTTTCCAAAATTTAGAAACTAACCATAGTTGCCAGCTAGATCTCTAGAGAATGTTTGATGGCATGGCTTATAGTACATCAATTAAGAATTGCTGATGATAATCCAACTCAGTAGAACAAAATTAATGGAAGGGCAAGCAGTGGACCTTCTTGCAGTATTTTAGTGTTGTAAAGTTCCATTTCTAAATTAGGAGAGTGTGCATTACCAGAGTTTCAACTTGTTACTGGTCCAAAAATGAATGTTGCCCATTTAATACTATGGGACAGTGTAATCTTTGTGAGGAAACCATGTGATGAACTGTGCAGGAGAAAGCAACGTTTTCTTTGGCAATTAAAAAATAGGCATCTGTTTGAACCTGCGCAGAAGCTGAAGTGTGAAAAAGGCAGTGGGAAACTGGTCAAAAGTAAAGGAGAATAACGGGAGCTGAGCCTCAGTGAAAATGGGGTGACGACTCCAACACCTGGCTTCTGTGCCTTTACTTTTGGTAGTCTTGTGGGACTGGAGCTGCTTATGTGTGTGCATAGGCATATTTAATGCGCTGACATTGAGATCCTTAATCTGGCATTCCCAAGCAGCAACAGCAGTTAATACTTTTGCTTCATATTTTTCTAGAAACTGATCGGCGCTACAAATTGTAAGAAACAAATTCCTAAAGGAAATGGAGCTGCAGAATTCTGTTGCTTAACCAGTATTTTGCAGTATACAGGTTTTCCTTTCACTTTTTTTT
>VWZY01002762.1:0-13080 GCA_013399075.1 Chloroceryle aenea | reverse complement strand
AAACATTACCCTAGGACACTATGTTTACTTTTAAAGTATTAGAATGATCATGTTATTTTCCTTCTTTATTCTGCCTTTCGTTTTGTCTTCATCTAATACATGGTAAAAAATGCAATTAATAAGAAAAGTGCCTGGTACATTTTTTAAGTCATATATATTTAGAGGTATTATAAACTAAAAATGTAAGAGAATAGATAAAATCTGTTAATCAGGTATATATTTTGTAATGCTAAGATTTGAATTAATTAATAATTATTTAAATTAATGAATTAATACTTTTTTTCCATAAGATTTTAATAAACACAAGGACAGCCTTTCTATTAGTTTAATGACTGTTTATGGCAATGCAGAACTTAATGTACTCAATTTAATTGCTCAGATAATATAATTTTTTGTAAATTTAAGAAGAAAAGTATGATTAATCAAGGAAAATCTAAGCTTTTCAAAACGTGAAAATGATTAAGATAGCTCTAAACATCCAATTAATTTTTTTTTTTTTAGTTCACCTGTTAAAGAGCAACAGTGTTGATCTTTAGAGCCACCTGGCATCCTTAATGAACATCCTTAATTTTGACCCATAGAAGCAACCTATATTGTGATATCATCAGTGATTAATATGCATAAGGTAGTTTTGGAAGTCTGAAAAATAAATTTAAGTTGTTCAAAACCTGTAAGTTACTGATATCAAAACTGTCAGAATAAACAATTAAGATGCACGGAATATCTGAATGCACTTCAAAACAGATAGCTTTTCAGGTTTTAAAAATATAGAAGCATTTATTAGGAGCAAAGCTCTAATGAAGTCTTTGCAACCAAGGGTTAATTCCATTTTCTAGGTAAATCTCTGGAGAAGTTGGTGCTATCTTTGGTTATAGTTGATGCAGGGCAGTAGGAGCTGAATGAGAAAATTTGTAAAACTGGAGAACATGCAGTGAATGGCATGAAGCTAGAAAAAGCATGTTTAAGGTACCTAAACCAATACTCAACTTCAAACTGGTGCAGTTTACCACAAAGTGATGTATTGTGGTCACACAAACTGTAGCTCACAGTGATTTTGCTTTCATTTTGGTACCATTGGTAACTGAACTGAAAATAAATTGTTGACTAAAATATAAATCTTTGGGTGGAAGTTGGTGGAAGTAAATCACATGCATCTGTAGCTCAGTTGGTCCAATCACTTCTATGCTACTATTTTCAATTGAAGTAAATTCGCCTTAGTGATATCATAGACAGAACTTTGCAGTATATAAAAATGCAAAATAAGTTAATGTAGGAGAAGAAAATAAAATTATGCAATTAATGCTAACAGAGTAATCTCCACACTGTACATCTCTTAAAGGGAGTAAATAGTGATTAAGTATTTTATGCTGTTTATATCTCCCTAAGTGTTATTATCTCCAGCAGTCTCTAGACATTTTTTATCTTCATGGGGGAGTTTTAGTAGAAGTGAAGTAGTAGTAACTTTAAAAATCTAGAGTACATTTAATCTCTTTATAAAATAGAAAGCCTATGAATAGCATGTACTATATGTGCAGTATAATGTACAGTTTTGTTGCAATTTGATGATTATGTGGCTTTCTGTATTTTCTGTATTTTATATCATATCCAATAAAATAAGATAGAAATAACAGTAAAGTTTTAGATTGACTTAAATTAGCCAAGACTGGTAATAATGGTCAATCATACTGTTTCTCTCCATGTCAGAAAGTGATAATTGAAACTTGCTGATATTGCTCTTGTTCCAGTCATTTGAAGGAGAATTTTTTCTAAACAGGAAGATCAGAACAGCTTTTGAGTTTATTTCAAAACAGAGTTCTTGCTGATTTCATATATTTCGGTTTCAGCCATCCATGCAACACTTTTTTTTTCATGGAAGCTTGCTTATAAAGATAGAAAAACCTTCATTTAAAAACAGAAGAAATTATAATTATTTTTAATTTGTCAGATGATACCCAAAATATTTTATTTATTTGTTTAACTGTTTCTTTGTCAGGAAATAGAATTGTCTTTGTACTAAGAACGACCAGAGCATAAAACTGTGCTTAAATGCTTCATAGTAAGTGAACTGTTTTTCAAACAATGTATTTTTTTTCCTATGTGTCCCATTTCATTGTGTTATTTATATAAACTTTATTACAATCTCATTGTCCTGATTTATTTTGATTTCTGCCAGTCGCTAAATAAAATGTATCTAAATTATGCTCTTTTATTTTAAAGTAGTTTTTTTGTCATTTNCGTCCAGCAGTGGCCTTGGTCTGCATACCAGTTCTTGGTAGTAACTCTAAACATGGGCTATTATCACTGCTGGCAGCAGACACTGTCTGTGAAAACATGCTTCTAACTTCAGAAAGTGCTGTTAATTAAAAGTACTGAGCTGAAAGGTAAAATCACTGAACAGAATTAGTCCTACTTTCACCCAAACCAGGACAAGTGTGCTTTTCATGAGAATTCTTTATGTTTTAAGTAGCTGACTACTCTCAAACTCCATTGAAGTAGGCAAGAACTGAAAGTATTTAACAACTGGCAAAATCAAACAATTTCTGAGGGGAAAAAAAAAAAAAAAAGGCAAAAAATGGAACCGCTGCCTACTTTTTAAAAAAATGGACTTTTCTCAGAGGAACATTTGTTTATATAAGGTACTCTTTCCATCAAATGGAGTTGCTGCTTCCATTTCACTATAAAATAAGCTGCTTTTATAACATAAATTACCAACCATTTACATCAGTTCTTGTCAAAATAAAGACTTTGGAGCACATTTATTTGCAAGTAAATAAATTAAATCTTGCTGTTCATTCCTTTCTTTAAATATCAAGATAGCAAGAGGATGCAGTTTAGCTATTATTTTGTGCAAAGAAACATACATTTCCTGTATTAGTAAATATCTGATGCTCTTGGAATGCAAACATGTTTATTATTTTTTTTTGTAAGTCCACAAATACTGACATTGTAAAATCAACAATATGCACAATTGAGCTGCCCACCATGCAAGGGAAGTAGAACAGTGAGTCAGATAAAAGATGGAAAATTATCTGTACACTGAGTAGACAATATCTGATTTTTTCTGTTGTGATTTGGACAAATATCAATTTTAGTATCTATGTGTATTTTTAAGACTATTTTGCTATTTTTTTTCTCTTTATGCTTCTCCTTTCAAGATGCTACCATACCATGGCAGTAAAATCTCATCCATTTTTCCCAGCAGACAATATTTTATTTCAGCCCTTAAATATATGGGCAAACATTTATTCAGTCTACAGAAGAATTTCAGAGAGAACTATAAAGGAAGTTGTATTTTAAACATTCATGGAGCTGGAAAAGACAAAATTAGTAAAACTAGTCCCATGCAATAATTATATTTGTTCTCTTCCACCATCAAGCCATTGTTAATCTTACAGAATTTAAGTACTTGTAGGTATATTCTTGGGTTCATAATGTCTAGTAAGTTTCTTAGGGGAGCTACACCTGAGGCAGCAATTTCTGGATAGACTACTGTTTGTACCTGATTTGCAAAAGGTTTTTTTGAATTCAAGTTTTGTATCTGAGAATATTAATAAGTAATTCCTTTTCTGAATATCGAAATCTCTAGATTGTTGGGAAAAATTTCTTTTCTTTTTCAGTTTTATCTGAACTAGGGTATAAAGTTTACCTATTTAAGCAAATATTGGTATTTAGGATGTCTTATAGTACTTACTAAGACTGAAATAATTCCCTGTGAACAAAAATCATGCTTGTGTTCTGCTTAATTAGGTTTCTTCTCAGTAGGAATGTAGTACATAGATGATTTTTTTTTTTTTAAACTGTAGTACAGGTGGTATGTGATCTGAGAAGAGAGGTGGGCTATGTGCATATTTTCTCCTAGGTGAATTTGAGTACATTCTGCTAGACAGTCTCTCTATTTGGGAATGACATGGTCTACATGTTTTGCAGGAGACAACTATGAAAATAGGAGAGATACCATGTTTGTAATTACCTCGGGGGAAAAAAGTAAATACAATACCTGTGCTTTAGCATTAAAAACTAAAGGGACAGGACAAAGATGCCATAATTAAATGTGAGATATACCTCAGTGTCCATTTCAGTTCATTTCAAACAATTGAACTGGTACCAACACCTTGCAATCTGAAAGCTTGAGGTTAAATAACTGTCAAGAGGATTCAGACAGTCTCTTTTCAGTGGTGCCCAGTGATAGGACAAGGCACAATGGGCACAAGCTAGAACACAGGAATTTTCACCTAAATATTAGGGGGAACTTCCTTACTGTGGGTGTGATGGATCACTAGAACAGGCTGTGCAGAGAGGTTGTGCAGTCAGTCTTCTTTGGAGACTTTCAAAACCTGCCTGGGCACATTCCTGTGCAACCTGCTCTAGGTGAACCTACTGGGGTTGGAGTGATCATCTCCAGAGGTCCCTTCCAAACCTTACCGTTCTGTGATTCTGTGGTTCTGTGGTTCTGGTATCTATGGCTAGGTCACATAACCCTAGAATAATTACACCTAAATCTCTGGTGTACTCCAGGAAGAGTTTCTCTGACACATGGTCAAGGACAACTGTAGTATATTGGTGTTCTTCATACCTCAAGTAAAGAGGTCCAGAAGCTACTTTTTAAAGAATTCAATCCTATAAAGACCTGGTAGGTACTGAATCAGTGTTAATACACTGAAGTGAAATCTGAGGGTTAAGTAATGATGGTATACAGAGAGACTTGAAAATGTAAATGTTTTCCAGAACTGGCTTTGATTAATAAGCAGACAACAGGTGATAAAATATTTTTAGAGAAGTGTCTGGATGAAGATCAGATTTGCAGAGGATAAAAAACAAATCAGGAGTCTCACCACTAGTAGAAATGCTACCAAGTCTTGTGAGACCTGGTTAAATTTTTTCATCATGATATGAGTGACATGTACAGAGAAGATTTTGTAAGTCCACCAGAGACTTCATTAATGCTTGTCTGTTTTACCTAGAGGTCTCATGTGTGCCCCAGGAGTGCAGAAGTACATCCTGTTGTTCTAAGCTCTAGCTTTATAAAATGTGCATTTCTCTCTGTATATAGATGCATTTGGGATTTTTAGTTTAGCAATTTACATTTGTTGAGATAGAATGCACTACCTTGCATTTAACCTCTGTGTTTCTATAAATGAAACAAGGCAAAATTAAAGAATAATGTATTAGAAAACACCCCATTCAAGAAGCTGGTGACTATCTTTGCAAACACATGGAGAAAAAAATTATAGTTCCCACTTTGGTTTGCCTTTCTGCACTCCACTAAGCTGGGAAACTCTGAAGTTTTCAAAACAGTTCATAGAGTTGCTAGACATGGGATCCAAATATCTTGGCAAACCACATCCTTAGTCCTCATTACAGAATTATGACTGGATTTAAAAAGGCATGACTCTATTGAAACTTCCAGTCTTGGTCCTGTATTTTTTCATATACTTAGGAAGCTTTTCTGAGCTTTTCTGTAGATTTACAGAGATGCAGTGAAAGCTAAAAATATTCCATTTTAACTCAGGGTGTTCATCCCCTCTGCAGTTTGTTTACTTTAGCTTATTTCATGCTCTTGGAGCAGGAACCTTCTAGTTTTCCAAAGTTATTGCCTCTGTTCCACTTTATACTAAGTGGAAGCATTCTGGTCTGACTGAAACAAGTATAAAAATACTACAGTGAATGTGGGCAGGTAGCTGTATTGAGCTTTTATTTTAGTGTCATTTCCTGTTTATTAATGTATGAAACACAAGCTATATCTTCATTCTAAGTACATTGTTATGAACTGAATTATATTTTTGTTCTATGGGTTCAGAATAACATCTTTTAACTCTTGTCTGATGTGTATAGAAAATTTGAAAATTTCAGAATGTCTGGAATGATACTGTGCTGCTCTTTATCCTGACAACTGAAGAATTTTGATTTTTTTCTTCTCATTCTGGATGCAGGCTATATGCTTGAAATACCATACAGATAAAAATCATTGTCAGACATGCAAGTAGCTGAAGACAATATATTGACTATATGGAAGATAATAGTTTATTTCTTTCTTTGTTTGTTTGTTTGTTTTGTAATTTTCATTAAAAGGAGTAAAATACCAAGTACCATCTGTATACAAGCATCAGCCCATCATTAACTTCCATAAAAAAAACAAAAGGCAAAATATAATGATGAGGTGTTCTCACAAGATGTGGGGAAAAACTGTTTTCTTGTCACAGTAGCATTTGCATTATGTTTCAGAGAAAATCTGTCTCACACAGGGGTACAAAATAATCTGTAGCTATATATTCAGAGTCTGGTGTGAAATTGCATTCTTAAGTAGATCTCGGAAACATCATCAGATGTTTAACGACATGATCTGAATGTATGTTTTTTCATTACTATACCACAAACCTGAATATATTCTTCCTTCAACTTTCTTATAGAAAGTCTTTTCTAGAGCTTTACTCAGGGGATTGGAAGAGAAACAATAGATCCTGACACTGGAAAAGAAGAACTGTTTTTATTTCATAGGTATTTTATTATAGCTATTGTAAGTTATTACATTTATTTTGGTATATTAAAGTGACTTTTAACATAGAAAATGGCATGAATCAATACTATAGATTTTCTAATTTTTCTTGCAAGTTTGAATTAAGATCAGGAGCTGTATCTAGAATTCTGGCTTTCCATGTTTGGTAAGTCAGAATGAAGTCCTGGAAATAAATTTCCTTGAACTCTGGGGAAAATTCAGATTCAATCTATGTCTGATCTTTGCAGGATAATCCATCTCTTTGCAGGCTTAATATGTGAAAAATAAAATGACAAGATTCAGATTTTGTTCAGAAAATTACAGAAACATGTAGACATTGAAGGATAAGGGAGTCTACCTGGCTTTGAGGTACATTTTTAATCATAAACATCAACATTGTTTTAAACAGACCAAACTTCAATTTATTTGCATTTCGAAAATGTGCATATGTTGTCAGCACGAAGATCAATACAATCCTGTCCAAATTGTTTATCCATTATTTAGCCTTTCTAATGACAGCATTACTGTCAACCTTGGTTATAGAACTTCATTTAGTTAAAATTTAATTCACTGTAGGAAGGATGAGGAAGGGAATCACATCTCAGTAATGGAAATCTGGAAGGGAAAGGCGTTGTCATGTGTGAAATAACAACCACAAGGTACTTACTAGGTCATTTCCAGGTTTATGTTTGAGCTCTGCCCCAGATGACTCCAAAATAAATGCGCATTTGTCTGTATACCGTATAGTTCAAAACCAATGAAGGTGTTATATATAAGGCTTATCTAGTTGCTTTCTCATGTGCTAAACTCTTTACTGTATTTATTGACTGCATTCTGAAAATTTGTCGGAGCTATGACAACAATTTTAAAGCAGAAAAAAATTGGTTTTGGAAGATGCTGAATTGTGAGCATACGGTTCAACAAACTCACCATCCTTCTATTCTCTGTGGATAGTGAATTGTTTTTGGAAATTATCTCTTTACATAGCTATCTTTTACAGTCATATTATGACTGAAATGTCTTGACATCCAGTCAGCCACACAGACAATTTATGCCAGATGCCGTACAAGTGCATAAAACAAGCTCCTCTTCCAGTTCCTTACATGACCAGAAACATCAAAGGGAGTTACAGGAAGGCAGACAAATACATACAAGTGAGCAAATTATACTTTTCATCCATTGATAGATAGAGCAAAATTCAGGTCCCAAGCTGACTAGGGCTCAGTGTTCACCACTCTCTTGGGTAATAGAATAAAGCTTCATTTATATAGTTAGGGTAGGAGAAGCCGTCACTCCAGCCCACAACTCCCCCCTGCCCCAGCCTAAGACTCAGGGACCCAGTATCTCTGCCTGGACTGAGGGACCTGGCTGCTACTTTCCACTTTTCAGATTCAACCAGTAGCAAAGCTGAAAACATATACCAGAGACCTGTAATAACTGTGTGCTAATATAGTATAAGGTCAAGAACTGATGTTTCAGTTGCATCTGAGAATCACATACTGAAATGCCTCTGTGGTTGGTGTTCAAATGCTATCAAATGTTGGAAGTAATTTGTTGGAATATATTGCTGAATCTAGACATACATTTGTGGCTTAGTTATTTGGATCATATTCCTTTTGATGTGAATGTTTTGACCTTATATTTCAGTTAGTGCTTGAAAGATGGTGGATAATCTTTAATTATATTCAGATATATCAATACAATGTCCTTGGCTTTGCTGTGTTTATGTGAATGCTACTAAGAGTTTACCTCAGTGTTGGTAACCTTGAATTTAGTATTTAAAACAAAGTAATCGTGGAAGTGCTATGAACTGGAAGATGATAACCAGGATTCCTGCACAGCTCTAATAATGCACTGAAGATCTGAAAGACCATGTGTTTCCTGTTAGTCTGGGGCTCTTACTAAGAAGTTACAGTGTAGTTTCAGTGACAGTTTGAAAAACAATTACAGTGAAAGACTGAGTTGTTTAAATATAATTTGAGAAAACATCTGATAGGAACCTGTAAATACTGTGCTTGCATCCACAAACAGTAGAGAATTAACTTGCACTTTGTCTCTATTCTGTTGTCTGTAAAGCCTCAGATGAATCAGTTTATCCACAGAAAAGAACAACTTAAAAATAGTAGGAGGCAGGTTTCTGAAAAACCTATTGTCTTTCTATCAAGTAAGTCACTAGACAGTGCACATACTGCAAAGAAAATACAAAACCCGTCCCTATAACTTTACTTTTCTGCCTGTTGAAACTAACAATCCTCACAATTTGGGTGGGAGGCAGTTTCTCTGATGAGCTTATTCTGCACTAGTTAGTCAACTGGGGATCCCAAGGAATTTTTACTTCTCCATCTAATGTGTATTAGAGTGAGGAGATTATTTATCTTTCTCATAGCCATTTATGGCTCCCTGTCACAGTATCACAATTCCTCTCCAAAGTTGATATGACCTCAAGACAAGCCTTTGCTCAATTTCGTGAAATACCTGTCAGCATGGTCACTACTTAATAACCCTAACATCCCTGATTAATTCTGTGGCACAACCAGTGACCTATGAAGTGAGTGCTTGCTGGAGTGAGTCAGGGAAATTCAGGAGCTATAAAGAGTAATTTTAGCTGATGGGCAAGACTGTTTTAGAAGATGACCCAAAACATTTCTGCTCACATGAATTTTCTTGGAAAGCCTTTCGGTTAAAATGGGTCTAATTATATTTTGGGGAAGAATTACATGTATCTGGAGTTTTTTTATTAATAGGTTTCACATTAAGAAGCATATCCTCAAGCCCCATTTGCTTGTTGCTGCCTTCTATTCATTGCCTTCTCTTTCAGTGGCTTACGATATATGAAACTATTTTTCAGGAGCAGAATTTAAAATTACATTAGTTTATTTTTCCTGCTCCCATTCAGACAATATCTCTGATAATCTGCTACTCTTCTCTCTCCACAAATAGCTGTTTCCATGCTTTTGAATGATAGTAAGACATTGGGGATCAGAAGTTGGGTAGGAAAGTGGGAGAAGGAATATAATCTGGTTTAGCTACCAAAACAAATGTCTGTGGTTTTTTTACTGTTCTTAGTCAAGAACTGCATGGCTAGTCATTTTCTGAGTTGAAATCTGCAAAACTGTTATGCATTTTTCAGACTTTTAACCTTCTTTATTAATAAACTGTTAGCTCCTTCCTTCCTGCTCTCTTCTTAAACAGATGCTGTCTAAATTATTTTCTGGAAGCTTTTTCAGGGCATTCATTGTTAAAAATTTATAAGTAGCAAATAAGGTTCTCCACTGTCTTAGCAAGGATATTTTTCTCCAGGTAAATTGACACATTCACTTCTGAAGGCCATTCAGTTAAACAAACATCCTCTGTCTCCCTGCCTTTTGGCCCGAGTCAAGACACTAATTCATTCTAATCTCTTATAAACCACCTTCAGAAAGACAGGAAAATGAACGTATTCAGAGCAAAAGTGAAAATATTACAGAATGTCCTCAGATTCCTCATAAGTGGGCCAGGACATTAGATTTTTCAGCTAGTTTTAAGTTTGCAGAAATTTTCCAGCACAAGTATTCATTGCCCAGGAAGCTTAGTTCTAGAGAAAGCTGAACTGGGAATTCACTTCATGGAATACATGGAATATGTTTTCCTCAGAAAAATCTGACAAATGGGAATGTGATTCCTAAAATATAGCAAGGACATGAATCCTTTCCATATTCCCTTAATCTTTGTATGAAGAGAGAAGTAATGAGAAAAACCAAGAGCAGTCTGGGGAGGACTAGGGTAGAAGAAGACTTCTATCCCATAGATGAAAATTAATGAAAGAATCATCAACTGTACTGTAAATTCTTGCAGGTAGCTGCCAATTGCTTAAAACAATAATACCGTAATGTAGTCTAATAAGTATATAATACTTCATTCCCAACTTGCCTTTGTCTTCCCCTATGTAGAAACATGTCTTTTCCTGTGAAGAAATACTGGCTTGAGTAATAGTATATGAAGTTACTAATGCTCTTTATTCTTCTGCTTTACAGGGTTTCCTACCCAGATGAATGACTCGGATCACTCACTATTTCAGCATTCATTTCAAGGATGCATGCAGTTCATTCATGTGGATGATCAGCTGGTGGATTTGCATGCAGTGGAGAAAGGCCATCTGGGAAGTTTTGCCAATGTCACCATTGATATGTGTGCCATTATTGACAGGTATGTTGTGGAGACATCAATGATCTCTAATACTTGTCCTGCAGATTCTGAAAATACACAAGTGATACAAAAAAGGGGGTTCTGCTTCTGCCAGTGATCACTTCAAGGTAGTCCTATCTTTCTGTCAGTGGGAGCCATGCTTAGATGATGATGTCCTTTAAGTTGTAGATTGTGCAGGGTGCAGTGGAAAGCATATCTCCAATCTTCCCAATTTTAGGCAGAGAAGTAGGTGAAAAGCTCTTCAGTCAAAATCAAATTCAACCTATGGGTCAATAATATGATTGCCTTGAATAGAGGGAACTCTTCCAAAAAGCTGAGTATTTTGTCTGTGACAAAATACGGTGTCAGGTGACTGAAGATGAAGATCATTTTGCAACTGGAAGTTGTTCTTTCTGGCTTTAGTACCTTCTGGGTTCCCTGAATTGCTCAGAGGACTAAAATAGGTCCACATGCTTGCACAGCTGTGCATATAATAACTGCTCAAACTTTATTAAAATAATGCTTAGTGTTTTGGTTTTTTTCCAAACTGAGAAGAGTAATTCAAAATTATGTCGGGCTTTTTCTTTGAACCCTACTCTTTCAACTACTTACCTGTGCTAATTTCTGTTGTTTGTGATTAATAAATTCTTCTTTGTTGGCAAAAAAAGAAAATGCTAGGAAAGTCAGAAAAAGAGCATGTAGTCCAATTCCTGAATGGAGGCAGCTTGGCTTATCATGAAAATTACCTGCATATTAAACCCACTGAGATTGTGCTGGAAAGTTGAAAACAGCTTTTGGAATTCTGCTTTGAAAGAGTAAAGATTACAAGGTCATAGAACATTAGAATAATTCGGTTAACAAGCAGCCACTGGAGTTTATGTTGTCCAAGCCCCACTCAGTGCTGGGCCAACTTCAAAGATGTGTCAGGTTGCTCAGGGCCATGCCCAGTTGAGCTTTTAGTATCTTCAAGGATGGAGACCTTGGAGGATGAGTGACTATATTATCAGCAAAGGTCTGCATAGTTATGGTGAAGTAATACATGTGCTTTTCATTTCCTACTGTAAGTTAAGAGAATCTCAAAGAGAGATTTTGCTACTGTGCAAAAATTAAATATGTCATACTGCTTTGGTCCCACAAAATGCCTTCCTTTCCTGAGATGTAGCCATTGGTTTGTACTACAAGTTATGGTGGGCTGGAACACGAGAAGCAGCCAAACACCTGCCCTAATTTTGCTCACTCCCCTCTCCTGGGAGGTGGGGCTAAAAATGGAAGGAACATAAAAAGACTCATGGATTAAGATGGCATTTTAATAAGAATGGCAGTTTAATATGAAAAGCAACAGATGCACACAGAATCAAAGCAAAATGAAGAATTCATTCACTACTTTGCATCAGCAGGCAGATGTCCAGTTGCTTCCTGGGAAGCAGGGCTTCAGCTTGTGTAACAGCTGTTTAGGAAGAGAAACTCCATAACCTAAACATCATCCCTTCTTCCTCCGTTCCCTGAATTTTTATAGCTGAGCATGACATTATATAACATGGGATATTCCTGTGGTCAGTTTGTGTCCCAGCTGTGTCCCCTCCTAATCCTTTACCCACTTCCATCCTCCTGGCCTTTATGGGGAAGGGGGTGGAGACAAAGCCCTGATTCTAAGCAACCCATGTTCAGCGGCAGCCAAAACAGCTGTTTTAGCCACAGCTGGGAAGCACAGAACCATACGAGCTGTTATGAAGATTAACAACTTCACCCCAGCCAGACTCAGTATACCATTTTAATAATGTCAGTGCTAAGGAGCATGCTTTGTGGCATACCAGTTAGTTGTTCTGGCATGTCAGGTCCCTTTAGATTGCTGCTTCTTGTGGACCTGTTGAGGGTTGCAGTCATAATGAAAAGAGGGAGTGAAGAGCTGCTGTCTTAGGGAAAAAGTTTGCTCCATCTCCTCAAATACAACTGATATTAGAAAGGCCTCCTATGGTTAGTATTTGGTAGTTGGAATTGCTTTGTTTTATTTTGAAGATTTGTTTGTGTAAATGTAAACTGACTTGGAAGAAAGGATGTGAAGATACATCTAAGAAAGTCTGTGTTTTCCCCAGTGGATAAATCAAAGCCAATGTGACAGTTTGTATAGATCCCTCTTTACGTCAGTGTCTGTTAGACATAATTCCATCATCATAGAGAAGTTAATGAGAATTAGACTTTTGCAATATATTACAATGTAATTACAGTTAACATATAATTTAATCATATCTTTACAGTGCATTTTTGAAAAATAGGACATAAAGTGTCCAATATGTTAAGCAGATTACTATTGAAGTGAACCTCAAATAGAATGTACTATTTATGAGGTATTTATTTTTTTTTTATAACATATAAGAATATTTCAAATAGTGCATATATTATAGTATGTAATGGTTTGAAAAAGC
>VWZY01002761.1:64976-112376 GCA_013399075.1 Chloroceryle aenea | reverse complement strand
CGACCTGTGGACTGGACCTACCTGGCTTCTGCAAGGCCTTTGGCACGGTCCCCACAACAGTGGTGTTGCAGCTATTTAACAAACATATCTAGTTGAGGTTTCTTAACTAAATAAGCACTATTCAGAACAGTGGAACAAGTTGTGGCTGATACTCATCCATTTGCGTGGTGATGGTTTACTTCCAGCTAAGTGTTAAGAACTTGTTTCTGTTGATGTCAGAGTGAATGGGCAGATGCATATGGAGTTCTTTACAAACTATTACACAATTAGAAAAAAAATAGGGCCTACTGAAGGCATGTGGGAACAGGAAAGATTATCTTAAGTATTTAGATTCATCAGGTAAGCCTTTAAAGTTTAGCCAATAAAATTACTGTGGAGAAGATGGAAGTATCTTAAGGATACAGCATGAAAAAGCTGAGTCATTCACTGTAAAACAAGCTTTTGCACTGACCTCCTAGATGGCTGAATAATTGCCAGAAAACCTAGCATGTCAAACAAAGGTGGTGGGGTCTTTTTCCTTTGACAGGTATTTCTTTTAAAGCTGAATACAAGTATCAGTTAAGCAAGGCAGGGGTGTGAGTTTCCCACGCAGCAGCAGGGTGGAAGGTTCTGTGTTAGTATGGAATGGGTGACGGACAGCCTTCTCTCATTCACAGTTCTTTATTTCAGACCTCCAGTTAGTAGGGCATTGCCACAGCCGGAGAAACTTCAGACAAATAACGTTGGGAAAAAAAAGAGACCTATAGAGGTAAGAGAAGTATCAACAAACCCTTTGAAATGCAGTGTATAGAAAGCACTATCTCCTGTTTGGGTAACAGAATTGATAATGAATATATTATTGCTAATAAAATAAAGTATCTTTTGCTGAGAAATTGCTTTCCATTTATTTTAAAGCTTTGTTTAAAATTCATGGCTGTTAACAGTTTTAAAAAACTTACTAATGATGCTTTTAGCTCTGGCACATTTCTTTTTTCCCCATTACGTGGCCAATAACAAGAAATATACTTGCTTTTGGTTAATCAGAAGTGGAAATTTCATCTACTCTTGAAAAATGTACTACCAACTGATAGATTTTCTATTATATGAAACAAAATGTTTGGTGTTGGATAAATGGCCTTTTGACATCAGTGTTCCAGAAACTTCAGGCTGTAATTCAGCTTTCTTAATTGCCAACTGGAATGCAACTGTGGATCAGCCTTTGTCATTTTTTGTTGGTTCACATCTTCTGCATCAAAAGAGCTGTGTTCTCGGCTCACTAGGATTTATTTATTTGTGTGCACGTGTGGAGTACCTCTCTCTGTGTATATACACGTGTGTGGATGCACATACAAATATTCCACAGCATTCACCAAGCAGATGGCCTGACTCTCTCTGACAAGAGTGAGCAGCAATGTGAGCTGACAAGGGAGGCAAGGATCTCAGTTGCTGTTGTTTTGAGACATCATTAAACTCCTTTACTGCATAAGGACACATTTGAAAAATAAAATCCTGGTAAAGTTGATAACTGCTTTAAGGTTTTGAGTATCTAACATATGTAATTATCTTTTTAGGACCTAATTTTGGAGCTGGTATTTGGGTACCGAGGCAAGGACTGCAGGAACAATGTGCACTATTTGAATGATGGTGCTGATGTAATATATCATACTGCATCCATTGGGATCTTGTATAATGTGGCAACAGGTAGGAGAAAAAACACTTCAGCAAAACTCTTTCCACACACACATGGAGTTGCAGTTTGTGAAAGAACTGCTATGCTTTAAATTTTACAGAAGTATGTGGGAAAGTTACTGTTTATTTTTGGAAGTTTATTCTGTAGAGAAGATTTGTAATCTGCATCTGTTTGCTGCATAAGCAAACTAAATACATTGAAATGTTGCTGGAGACTGAATTTTGAAGGAAGTAAAGATTTGATTATTTTGATATTAGCTTCATGAATTAGCTTGTTGGAATGATCACAGAAACTGAAGCAGCTGAACAGTGGGTCATTTTAGTTGGTTAAGGTTAAGACCAAGTTAATTATTTTTATTTGGTTCACTTTTAACTCCTCTGTATCATGTAACTTAATTCCCAATGAATTTAGTTTGGATAATGTAGACCATAGCAACACAATGCCAGTTGTTTCTCTGATAGTTGAGCAACTCGATGTGGAAAACTGAAGGGAATAGCTCAGAGTTATTGAGATGAAAATTAGGAGTTTCTGTTTCCTGGTTTTAAGCTCAAAACTGCAACATCACCATGAAGCTGTTTTCTGAAAAATATTATAAAATGTTCAAACATTAACATGTCTGTGTGTGTATAAGTGTTTTAATTGTGCTTTAAATTTAATAAGTGTTTTTTTTCCCTTTCAGGCTCTCAGTCTTTTTACCAGGAACACAATGATGACATTTTGTGCCTCACTGTAAATCAGCACCCCAAGTTTAGCAACATAGTGGCAACTGGCCAAGTAGGTATGTTTGTATTTTTGTAAAAAGAAATTAATGTTAGAGCATGCAATTAGGGCATTGTGAGGGCATGATAAATCACAAAGAGATGATTATGCTCTCTCTGTTTGTATGAGTGTTACTCAGTTACCTGTCCTCTTTCTATGTCTTTTTGAGTGTAATTTAATAAAGCTGAACAAAAACATTAACTCATGAAAGAAGATTAAGCTTATCTTTGTTTGGAATGTTATCAAAAATACTTTTTTAGAAGTCTTAAGCCCCATGAAATTAGTCTGGTTTCATTTAACTCTCAGTTTAGTCATAGCCTGTACAAAGAAGCTTAACTGACCTATCCTCCATTTCTATGTGGACTAAACCCAGAATTCTTAAAATAGATGTCACTTTATGTAGGGTTTATCTCATCAGGCAGATTTGTAATACCTACTTGATGTTTTGTTAATACACAGTTGTAATATTCTAGGCAGAGCCAAAACCCTAGTGGTGTTTCTGATTCAGATTTGGAGGGGAAATACACATTGTTCACAGCAACATTAAATTGATCTGTGAACTAACCAGGTTTAAAAGAAAAAGAGAAAAACCTCCCCCATAGATTTGCATAGCTGACCTAATACTGTTGTTTCTGAATTTTGCAGAATAGTTTAGTGTTTTGTAGTCCTATAACCCAACTGCAGATTTCATACCTTCACTTGTTACTGGGCAGATTCAAGCCCACATTGTTTTTCTTAGTGTACAGAATGTGCTTTATTTATTTTAGCCAGAATAGCTTTTATTTTTTACCCTGCAGATTTGTTTTAGATGTTTCATTAAATACAGTCAGTTTGTCAAAGTCTATTACATGTTTCCCTCCATGTTTTTGATTTTTAGGTGCACATCTCATTAAAACTGACACATTTATATTAGTAACTGCTTAGCTAAAATAGTTTAATTTATTGGTGAGTTTCTTGCCTCACAGCAATTTAAAGAGAGCATCAATGGAAATTATTTACATGGAAAAAAATTATTAGTGTAATTTTGCCTATGGTTTGATGGCAAAGAACATTTGTAGGAATTACAGGCCTTTAATGTCTTTAGGAATTTGCTTTTTCAGCATCTTTCTCTATCTGGCCCTGTTGGCCTTTAATAGGACAGAATATATGGGAAGGATGTAGGCATAATGTGACAGTTTGTTCTTTGCATGCATTTGCTTCAGTGTTCCATCTTACCCAGGAAGAAAGATAACACCCTTAATGCTTTTTTTAATTCAAAATCATTTCTACATCAAGTAGCAATAGAATAATTTTAGCTGTTTTGTAATGTGAATTAAGGCATACAAATCAAGAGCAGATGACACTTAAGAATTAAACTACAAAACATTTTTAAGGAGAAAATTAAATCTGAAAAATGACCTGGAAGCAAAATATCTTCAACCACCACATTTTTAGATCCTGAACAGATGTTAAGGAGTATATAGTTCATAAAGAAAATACTTAACTGCTGCTACTTTTCCCACTGATATGTCTGGCCCATATATAGCTTCACCATCATGATTTTAATCTTCAAATGATTTACAAAAACATTACTTGAGGTATTTTTAAGCTGCATTGTTGCTATGCAGTCTCAGTGACAGTTCCCAGTACCCGAACCTTTATAATCATCATTTCTTAATGTTTCTCTAGGATATCATCAAGACCAGATTCAAACATTACTGCTTAGCAGAATAGCAATTGGCTTTTTTTTTTTCCCACTTAATTCATTCAAATATCAGTAACATGTAAAATATGGGGTTTGATTTAGTTTGACAGAGAGAGACCCAACGTACACCAAAACTAGATTTTGTGTTTTAACTCAAAATGGAAATCAAAATATATTAATTCTATGAATCTTTATTTCTAATGTGACCTCCTTTTATCAGTTGTTCATCTTTAAATGCAGTATTGGTGCTACTGCAATGCAAGGAGATGACATCGAGGTGTGTGTTTAAGAAATTACACTAAATGTAGCATATATTTTCTTTAGCTCTTACCTTATTTATGGTCTAATTATTTTTCTGCTGCTTTTCCATTACAGGAGACTCAGCAGATATGTCAGGTAAGGGAAATAAAATTTTAACATATTCAGGTGTAGTTAGCACATCTAGTAGCTGTCTACAGCTTTATAGAGCAATAAGTGACATGAATTCATTTGTAGTTTATTAAACCCCTGTATGGCTCATATTACTGTCAGCACTGAATACAAACCACAGCAGCTCAGCAAATTGTAAATACACAATTAATATGTTAGAACACACTTAAAAATGACTTCTGGTTAACATATTCCCTTCTTGGTGCCCAGCAATCAGTGAGTTCTAATACAGACTCCTCCTGTAGCATTCCTGCGTGCTCTTGCAGGTTTTAAAGATGTGTTGGGGCTGACAATTAACATTTGGTTTAGATGCTCAGTTGAGTATAATTTTAAATATGCATTTCTAAATTAAATTTCACTGTGGAGGCCGAGGTGACTGAGTGAAAAAACCCCATCACCTTTCACATTTATGTATGATTGTCACACAGTAACTACCACTGATCCAAAATGCTTGTTATGATGTCAGTTTATTTTTTTTTCTATATCATTTTGGGTCTTTGACAGTTTGACAATCTTGACTGAGCTATTTTTTATTACTGTGTTTTTTGAAACTGTAATCTTAAAAACCCATCACCATCATGTGTGAGTGAGTTCATTGTGGAGCAGCCATAACTGTCTTGTGACACATCTGCAGAGATGCATAAATGTGTGTTCACGTGTACCTAGAAAGTATGATAATCTTCCTGTGGATCTAAAGCTTGCTCTGTGAAGAACAGATGTATAGTGGCATTTTTAATGTGTGTTGAGTTCTTTTAAATATGCCAAATTGTGCTTGCTCTAAGGATGGGAGGAAGACTGTAGGTACCTTTTCCCACACTGTATAAAGGAAGCAGTGATGTTATGGTTGCTTACATGAAAGAACATCTCTAGTCCTGCATATGATGCCTGGAGAGTTTCCTCCTCTCACTTGCCTTCTTCCTACTGCCATTTTAGTTTGAGCTTGTGTATATTACTAAATTCTGTTGTCACTGCCTGAAACCAGCACTCTTTCTTTTTTCTTGGAATCATTAGTCTGGAATCCAAGCTGCTGCCTGCCTTCATTAGAATGTTGCATAGTTTCACTTAACATTTATCAGTGGCTATTTGGCACCTTCCTTACTGACGTTTGCTTTTCTAGTTCCAATTTTCTGTTGTCTACAGCAATGCAGGAGTTCTTGAAGCAATAATATTTGTAATAGGCTGGAAGAGTAAATTAAGTTTCATAAGGACTTGGTATAGATTTGCTTCATCTTACTGAAGATATTTCTTTGTCCTGCCAGCCCATGGTAGCTTTATCTCACTTCTCCCAGGAGAAAACCTCTCTTGTGAGAGCACCTGTTGAGCAGCTGGAGTGCTTCAGACAGGACACAGTGTCAGAATAGAGACTTTCAGAACAACACCATCAAGTAGGAGAACGCAAGAGTCTGTTCTCTGTCCTGCAAATCTTGCTCTGAAAGATTTTGTCAGATCCTACTCAAGAAATCTAGGTGAAAGTTTGTCTGCCACTCAAAAAAATAAAAATAATTTTGGCCAGGGTTATGGGGCACGTGCACAGATAAGGGCAGTACAGGGTTTAGCAAGGGGAGTGCTGAAGAGGAAGAATAAGTTCGGAGCCATAATAAGTCTTTCCCATCTCCCAGCTTTTCATAAGGACAGCAAGGAGTTTGCTGAAAATTTAGAGACATTCCAGTTGTTGCCAGCCCCTGCCCTTTCTGTTTTAATGGCATGTCTGTACTGTGCTGTAGTCTGTCTGGAAAGGTGATGATAACAGCACGTTGGTGCCATGAGAGGAAATGCCAGTGGGAAAGGAATGAAACTGGGAAGATTGTTCTAAAGACTCTTCTGGAACAGCTGTGGAATTGTGCTCAAAAACTTAGTTAATGTGGCTAAAGTTTTACCTAGGGCCCTGTGCCTGCTGTTTCCAGGATATGTGTGTGCCTTTGAGAGAGACTGGGCTTAGCTGATTAGAAACACAAAGCATGGAGATGAAATGGAATTTAGTTTATGTGAATCTGGGTCTACAGCAATAACCGGTGACCTCCAGACTCTGCAGTCAGATTTAATAGACATCAGAAATAAAGAAGTTTGAGAGAGAAACTTCCTGTCCTGGGAATGCCCTAGATGGCACTCAGAGCTTGCAGACTATACAGGGATTGCAAGATCTTTGGAAAAGCCAATGCATTTGTGAAAAAAAAAGCTGTCATCATAATAGAAATCATGACACATGTAGAGTGGAAAGATGCTTCTTACTGCGGAGAGCTTGCAGTCTAAACAATGCAAACTCAATTAAATAGCCTAGTTCTTCTCCATCAGCAAGCTTGCTGGTTATTCAGCTGACCCTCTCCTAAGAGAGCATGCATTTCAGACAGATGGCCATTCTGGAGAGAAGGAGATTTTGGCCTTGCACTGTAAACTTAATTTCTCTGTAGCTACCAGTTGTCCAAAAGCCCTATGTAGAAATTACAGTCTTATTGATCTACTTGGTATTTATGAAGGCTTTCAAGTTTAGCATGCTGAGCTAAGTTTTTCTAGGAGGAAAAAAGGATGGCTTGCTTTCAGAGCTTTGGCTGTGCTTCACAAGTCCAGGAACAATTTAAGCCAAGCTTTCACCTCCAGTAGTGTAATGAGGCCAACTTCTTAGTCCTACTTAATGATCCTGCTTGCCGTAAATTGGCTTCCAAAGGGAGGCCAAAATCTCCTTTATTTTTTTCTTCTGACCAGAACAATTTTATGCATTCTACCAAAAAAATATTAACTGCCTCAATAAGCAAATCATCAGACATTTTCAAAAAGTACACTAATCACATGTTTTTCTCTTTGTGTAGCTACAGCTCCTTCTATTCACGTGTGGGATGCAATGAACAAGCAGACACTGTCCGTGCTGCGGTGCTACCATTCCAAGGGCGTTTGCTCAGTCAGTTTCAGTGCCACTGGCAAACTGCTGCTCTCCATCGGGCTGGATCCTGAACACACCATTACCATTTGGAAGTGGCAGGAAGGTAGGAAAGCTGTTGCTCTGGTAGAATGTGTTTACATTGCTAGAGGTACGTTGGCTTGAGTCAAGAGCAAATGTTACGTAAAAATAGCCACAGAGTAAAAATGATTACAATAAATGCTGTGCACTCTCCAAGAAGAGGTAAAATAAATGTACTTGCCCCTTCTAGTGCTGCTGAATGTATCTCCTGCTGTGTAAATGTCAGGATAATTCACTAATTTATGAGTAATTTAAGCAAATTGTAGTGTAGCGTAGGTTTGGTTTTTGTTTTTTTTTTTTTAATTTCAGTCATTTCTGTGTTGCTTGCTAAAAACTCTTTATATATTTTTTTTTTTTCCTGCCAGAAGAAATTTTCTGCTGTTCTCTGCTGTTATTCTTCTCTGAAGTCTGATTACTGACTAGGCTGCTGTTCTCCTAAAGTTAGCCCCCAAAACAGCAGATTGCAGAAATGTGAGGCCAGTACAACTCCTCAGTGTGGTTATGGAATTGGTGTCTTAAACTGTACTATGGAATTGGTGTCCTAAGCTATACCACCTGTTTTCAAATGGGCTTTGATCTGAGTTTTAGATAAAAGCCATTTGGCCACCTCCTTTCCTCACCTTCCTGCATGCCCAGATTGTAAACCAGATTCTCTAGTCTTAAGAGCTTGTTTCCTCTCTTTGGAGATATCTGCTGATCAACTAGTGTCACTTAGAAGTTTACAGATCAGTTATCAAGTTAATAAAAAGTAAACCTTCACAGCTTGTCTGCTGTGTCCTGTGGAGCTGGACACAATGTCATTTATACAACCTTAGTTAGAATGAAGGATGTGTGGTAAAAGTCCATGGGGCAATTCACTGCTATTGCAGTCTGAATGTGGCCGTGCTCTTTCTTAAGAGTTAATTCAGATTCAGCTGAGGATCCAGGCTGAGGAGTGCTCATATGGGTACAGATGTCTACTTTCAACACCTTTGAACTTCAGACTGTATGTGACAAAGTCAGTTTCTGCATTTTCTGCAGAAAGAAGGAAGTTTGCCAACACTTGACAAGATTTGCAGGCAAGTCATTCATTAGGCTCTTGTCATTTGTCCACATTTGGGGATTTTCAGAGGAGTTGTAGGAATTTAAGAGGAG
Source organism: Chloroceryle aenea (assembly GCA_013399075.1). Lineage (NCBI taxonomy): Eukaryota > Metazoa > Chordata > Aves > Coraciiformes > Cerylidae > Chloroceryle > Chloroceryle aenea. The sequence goes on along the minus strand of VWZY01002761.1, from coordinate 103,748 downwards.
ATGCAAACTTACTTGCATCTGAGCTCCTAACTCTCTTATACTCCTGAGGAAATTAAGGGTTATAAGTAAATGGTACCTTCATAGGTGCTACACTTTGCAACCAGGTCTTACTAAATTATTCTATTTTTTTACCTGCATCTTAATTTAGTTTCAATTTAGGAGCAATTTGTGTTTTTCTTCCCAGCCTCTGGGGCCTTGGATGACTTACAATTCCCCATAGTTTATATACATATTATTATTTTTTAACCATAAATATGTATTATTCTCAGTGAATTCAAAATGTCCCTTTTCTTTCTGCCAGGTGCCAAAATTGCCAGCCGAGCTGGTCACAACCAGCGTATATTTGTAGCAGAATTCAGACCAGATTCAGATACTCAGTTTGTTTCTGTGGGAGTAAAACATGTGAGGTTCTGGACACTGGCTGGAAGAGCTCTTCTCAGTAAAAAAGGGCTGCTAAGCTCCATAGAAGATGCCCGAATGCAGACGATGCTCTCTGTAGCTTTTGGAGCGGTAGGTACCTTAACAGACTATTTTAAAATGCATACAGATAAAAAATGTTTGCCTCTTCTGCCTGCATTCAGTTCAAATAGACTTTTCTAACCTCTGCTTAACATCCTGGAGTATGCTCTGAGATTATTTGAGTTTGCAGGGGTTTTATAAAAAGCTGTGGAAACTGAATAAAGACAAACCTGGTGTGTTTTCCGTACTCCTGTAGGGAGCAGTTCTGGGAGTGCTTTTCTTCCTTGATTTTTCTCAGGAGCTGGTTCAGGTGCTTCTCAACAGGAGCTGGGAAGAGCCCCACACTTTTCACTGTGAGGATGATCATACAGTCTGCCCCTAAATTAATTTCCAGTCTCTGTTGTTTACTCTTTTATTAGGACAGCTCCTCACAGACCCCTGAAAAAAATAATGTAGAACACAAATCCACCTTAAGTCAAGGAAAGTGTTCTTGCCCAATCTGTCCATGCCTAGCAGTGCTCTAAAATGCTACACACGATACAGAATTGGAGGATTGTTCACTAAGTTACTAACCAGGAGGGCTCAATAACCAGTTGCACATGGGTTTAAGTGTAGTCTTTGGAGAATAAACCATATGAGGACTGTTTGAAGGAGCTGGGTCTGTTTAGTTTGAGGAAGAGGAGGCTGAGGGGAGACCTCATCACTCTACAACTCCCTGACAGGACATTGTAGAGAGGTTGGTGCTGGTCTCTTCTCTCAGGTAATTGGTGACAGAACCAGAGGGAATGGGCTCAAGCTGAAACAAGGCAGGTTTAGACTGGACACTAGGAAAAAATTCTTCACGGAAAGAGTGGAGGGATATTGGAACAGGCTGCCCAGGGGGGTTGAGTTGCCACCCCAGATGTGTTTAAGCATTGCTGAGATGCAGTGTTGGGGGATGTGGTCTAGGGGTGAACTTGCAGAGTAGGGTGAAAGGTTGGACACAATGATCCCATGGGTCTTTTCCAACATAGATGATTCTCTGATTCAAATAAATTTCCCTTAAATATCTGAAGTAATTGAATGTATTTGTATTGCCTTTCAAAACCAGAAAGCATACGTAAAGAATCGGAAGCTTTAAGTTCCGAGTTAAGTCACTGTTTTCTTCATAAACTAGTAGTTACTGTAATCCAGTGAGTACCTTCCCCTAACAGTAAAAATAACTGCACACGTAATGTACGTAGCAAGAGGGTGCAAAGGGCTTGTTTGTGTGAAAGGTCAAAAATGGTTTCGGTTTTCTGCTTTTTTACTATGGTTTGCACATCTGATAGGTTGAAAACAGAGAGAACCTTGGGGCTGAAGGTTGTCATTGCATTTCTTCTTGCAGTGCAGAGCCTGTTAGCTACAAGAAAGCATTTTTCAGACTTCAAGAAAGAATATAGTAGCTCCTTGGTTTGTCCCTGCAGGTTCTTATCACCTCTTCTGCAATTTGGTTTTCTAAAGCAGCAAATAAAAGCAATCTTGCCTAAATGCAAATGATGATCATCCTTTATTTCTGAATGTTTTTCTTCCTGCCTTACTCAGAATCAGATGATGAGTGTATTTTTCCCCTTTTCAGAATAACTTGACATTTACAGGTACTATCAGTGGAGATGTTTGTGTTTGGAAAGATCATGTGTTGATACGAATTGTGGCCAAAGCTCACAATGGACCTGTTTTCACAATGTACACCACGTTAAGAGATGGTCTGATTGTTACAGGAGGCAAAGAAAGGCCGTGAGTCCTCCTTTCTTCTTTCTATTTTCTGCATGAACATGTATTCTTTAAACATGGTTTGGATTCATCCCATCTAACACTAAGCAGTTCAGATCCCTGAATAAGTAGTAGGAAATAAAGTAGTCTTCACCTCCAAAGTGCAGGTAAACCCACATCAGCTTCAAGGACCTTTTTTTCCCCATTGATTATAAGAGAAAGTGAAGAGTTGCTGGGGTCCTGACTTTCCTTAGGCACCTAATGCTTACAGGTGACAAATCAGAATCTGAAAGCTGTCCCAGTAGTTCTTCATAATTTCAACTTCTAGATGCATCATCTTTCTAAAGTACGTGCAAGCTTCTTCAGGCATTTTGTGATGACTTTACATTATTTTGGTTAAAAATAATAGACAAATGTAAGCCAGATTATGTGACTGGATTGTTGATTATATTGCATCATCAGTTACACTGCATTACATCAGTCAGGCCATGTTTCTCCAGGTACAGATCTACAGTTATTGAAGATGCTACACTTCTCCCTCCCAAGCTGAAATAGGCTGAACTACTTTCACTTTTTCACAAAAGTGAAAATCTTCTGTCATTTCTTTCACCCCAGTAAAATCCATCCATATCTTTCCTGTTCCCCTCAACTGCATGCTGATAATCTCTGCCTGTCGTAGTAATAAGGTGGCGGTTTGTTCACATACTCAGCTTTTCCTTTGACTAGGCCAAGTCACTAAAAGCTGGTAACTCAGCTTAAGCTCAGTGACCATCTTTCCACATCTGTAAAGTTGCACAATGAGGACTTTGAATCAGCATTTCTCGTTGAACTGGGGGGTTCATCACATTGACCTCACCTGGTCAGTAGAAACAAATGGAATCTGTAATATTGCAGCCATACCAAACTGCCTTGTTTGGAAGAATTTGCATTAAATAATGCAGTTCTTTCATACATCAACTGGCTTTTTCTGCCAGTCATTGTACTCATGGTTGTTTCTGGTGCCTTCATAGCTCGAAGGAAGGAGGAGCAGTTAAGCTGTGGGATCAAGAGCTGAAGCGATGCCGTGCCTTCAGGCTAGAGACGGGCCAGCTGACGGACTGTGTCCGCTCCGTTTGTAGAGGCAAGGTAGACAAAACAGCACCTCTCCAAATAAAGCTTATTGTTTGTGGATTGAGCTAGAGCATCCAATATATGATCATTTGTTTCCTTGTTCTCTCATAATTAGTATCTGAAATGGAAGGCTGAGAGAGAAGGTATCTACAGCTGGTTTTATGGCAGAAAACATACACTTTGGGAGATCTTGGGATAATAACCAGTGTATGTTTGCATTAAAGACTAAAGATTTCTCTTCTATTTTCCCAACTTCAAATATCTGACATAAAAGTAATAATTCAGCTTGCATCATGACTTGTATACAGCTTTGGACTTCAATGCACTGTAGAGCAATTAAAAAAATTAATTACCTTTGGTTATTTGATTTCAAGCAGCTAAGGATTATATCTTTATTACCATTGATCACAAGTACTGAATGTATTATATCAGAGATCATCCTTTCACTGTTGTTCAAGGGGAAAATTCTCGTTGGAACAAGAAATGCTGAAATAATCGAAGTTGGTGAGAAAAATGCTGCATGTAACATTCTAATCAATGGTCATATGGATGGACCCATCTGGGGCTTAGCAACGCATCCTTCCAGAGACTTCTTCCTTTCTGCTGCAGAAGATGGCACAGTGAGACTCTGGGATATTGCTGAAAAGGTAGGTGTTGTACAATAGTTGCTGTTTAGGAAATGAAAAAATAAAAGAATGCTAGACTTGGGGTGGTGTTGAGGACATGAGACTTGGTTTTTACTGTATTAAGCATAAGGTACTTCTGAAATATGAAGAGATAGAAACACTTACTCTTCTGGGGATTTATTTCTTCACAGAAGATGCTGAACAAAGTCAGCTTAGGACATGCAGCTCGTACTGTTTGCTACAGCCCCGAAGGCGATATGGTAGCTATTGGTATGAAGAATGGAGAATTTATTATTTTGCTTGTGACCTCTCTAAAAATTTGGGGGAAAAAAAGAGACAGAAGATCAGCAATTCAAGATATCAGGTCAGAAAATGTGCTGCCTTTGTCTGTTGTAGTATTCTAGAAATCTGTATTAATTCGATGTTTAAAAATAGGATTTAATGTTCTGAGGGGCATTGCAGAGAGCTGGAATCCATGAGTGAATCCTGGTGTTTGTGTGATTCCTCTGATACAAGGAGTAAAAGGAAGATGGTGTATGCAGATAAGAGTTACCAATCCGTCAAAAAAGAGGAAGCACTGCAGGGGGAGTGTCAGGTGATATTGCCAAGGATTCCTGAAAATGAAGGCTGAATGGGGAAGGAAAGGGGCAACAGGAAGAGCCCATCCTAATCAAGGGGCAGATGAGAAGGTGTGGAAAGGAGCAAAGTGAGATGATGTATACGTGTACATTCCCTGAGATTTTTGTTTCAAAAGTTGTTTTCCTTAGCAAAGTGCTCTGCCTCCCTCCTCAGTTCTGAACAGCAGACACTAGAAATGCAAATTTACTCGTGCTTCTCAAATGTTAGAATACGTTGTAAGTGCCAACTTGTGTTCATAAAACTCTTTTACCTGTTCAGGTTTAGCCCAGATTCTCATTACTTGGCAGTTGGTTCCAGTGAGAACGCGGTGGATTTTTATGATCTGACTTTGGGCCCCACGCTGAATCGAGTCAGCTATTGCAAAGATATCCCAAGCTTTGTGATCCAGATGGACTTCTCTGCAGATAGCTCTTATCTCCAGGTATCGGTCACTAACTGTTCAAGATCCTGCATGGAAAACATGCTGGTGACAGATGTTCTGCAGGCATCCCCCTTTCACAGCTGCTCAGCTGTGTGATGAAATGGCGTAGTGGGTTACTGTCACTGGGCTGTTACTTAGCTGTAGTGATGAGTGGGTGACAGAAATAGTTCTCCTGGATATTAAATAGAAGAAATAAGCAGAAATATGAGGAATAGATTTCAAAATCACTGAATATGCCCCTCTGCCTTTTTACCCCTGTAATGCTGATGGACTAGCTTAAAAGAGGAAGGAGTACAGCCTGCCATCCTGTGAGCCCCAGCAACCTGTGAATTCTTCATGTCCCTGGCCAGCATGGTAGCAGCATAAGCATTGTTTCAGAGCTAGCCAGGGTGGAGCAGCACCGAGGTCATGGTGTGACAACTCCAGCCACAGGGCTCCAGGCATTCCTTAAAATGACAATAAAGTAGACATACTTTGTGTTCTGTTTTGTTCATATCTGAGAGGAGTAAGCTTCTCTCACCACCAAGTCAACATGTCCAGGATGAGAGGAATACCTTTGCATCTGTTTTAAAGAGATGAATTTATTTTGCCTTATTTATCTATACACACACATATTCTAACACACAAGATAGAGATAATGAGTGTGCAGAATGCAAGATGTTTGGGGATTTTTTATTAATTTAAGATTTCTTCTGCTTTCTCACTGTTGCTTTGTGCTGGTGTAGAGTTGTGAGAATTTTCCACTCATTGAGCAAGTTTTATGACTAGCTAAGTTACTCACAAGAGTGTTGGGGTTTAACCCCAGCCAGAGCTAAGCACTGCGCAGCCAGCTGCTCACTCACTTCTTCCTCCCCTGCATGGGATGGGAAGGAGAATCCAGAGAAAAAGGTAAAGCCCTGTAGGTTGAGAAAAGGAGAGATTAAGAGAACACAGAGAGAGAAGAAACAATAGTAAAAATAATTATTATATATGGCAAGTGGTCTGCAATGCAACATGCACTGCTTGCCCCTGCCCTGAGTGCAGTCACATCCCTTCCTCCCCCCAGCCAGCCCTCCCCTGGATACTGGGCGTGTATGGGAACAAATTCCCACTGGCTGGTTCGGTTCAGCTGTCCTGGCTGCCCCTCTTCCCAGCCTCTGGAGAAAATGAACCTTATTCTAGCCAAGCCTGGACAAGAGGAAAAGATAACTGTCAAGAAAAGGCTTTTCAAAGCCCTGTAGAATTATATTTTCATCTTTCCAACAAGTTCATGTGTTCTAAATTCTCTGTGGTCATCTCAAAGGTCTCTACTGGCTCTTATAAAAGGCAAGTCTATGAAGTGCCTTCAGGAAAACAGCTTGTGGACCAGGCTGTGATTGACAGAATAACATGGGCTACTTGGACAAGGTAAAAGTTTCACATTTACACCTGTTAAAAACCCAAACTTGTAACTTCCAGGAGAAGCACCTACTGTTTAACAGCATATTACATCCCTTGAGCCTGTCAAGTGTTTTCTTTTAACTCAAATATTTGCATATTAAAAGATACACAAAATACTTTTAAACACCTTGAAGTTTTGAACCACTTCATGAACCAATCATCCTGACTGCTCGCTGGAAGACATGACTAAAACTCCTGGCTTATCAGAGGGCTCTGAGGAACTGGTTTTGCTAGCTTTCTGTTTTCTGTTTGGGTAATCCATTCTTGTCACCTCTTGGATATGAAAACAAGACACTTGTGGGTTCCAACCCACTTCAGTAAATTGTTCCTTTGTGAATGTAGTGTACTGTGCTCTGATCTGGGGGGAAGGGATCACAGAAAACTCCCCAAATCACTCCCTTGTTAATCGGTGATGTGTTAGGTAATAAGTGATGTGTTACTAAGTGATGAAGTGCTTGTTCCTGTGTGTTCTTGGAAGTTTGTGTCTATGTTGTAAGCAGAGCAACTTTTTACAAGGCTTTGCAAAGGAGATTTTCTATAAAAGTCTGGTTTGGAATCTTCAGATAAATGTGTGTTCTGTTTAGGACACTCTCAGGACTCCCTCCCTAAATCTTCCCTGGTCTTAAAGAAACTTTTCATCTAGTTGAGATGAAAATGTTACAGAATCAACAAAGCACAGTTACAGTAAGAATATACACATTTTTGTTTTCCAAAAGCTGAAATTCATCTGATGCTTATTCTGTAACATTCTGGGTTTAATTGTCCTTTATTCATTTGTTTTTGACAAGTGCCTCACTGGACAATAGTAGGTCTATTCATTTCCCCTCTGCTTCTCAGTCTTGTCAGGGGACTTTTATCACTGAATCAGTTTCAGCAACAGTTATGGAATCATATAAAAAAGATAGAGAGTAAAACCTGTACAAGGTGTGTATGTGTAAATTTAAAAATGGCTTAGTTATAAAACCAGTTACTGTCTGAGAGCTGCTTGCACTTTTCTTATTCTGTTTCTTTTTCTGTAGTTTTCAAAAGAATCTCTTGCTCTTCTGTTTCAGTGTTCTGGGGGATGAAGTAATTGGAATCTGGTCCAGGCATGCTGAAAAAGCTGATGTGAACTGTGCCTGTGTCTCTCACTCGGGAATCAACCTTGTAACAGGCGATGATTTTGGCATGGTCAAACTGTTTGACTTCCCATGTCCTGAAAAATTTGTAAGAACTTGATTTTGCATCATTACAAGTACCCTTGGTGTCGTGGTCTTGCACTGTGTCCCTAGAAGGTGCATGATGGAGCTGTTTCCTTCCCCAAATTCACCAGGAGCTCTGTAGTCTGATAAACTCGCTTCACCTCACGTTTCTCCTGACGTTTTGTACAAGAGCTCTGGGGATAAGCTCTTGGAGGTGTTAACATTCATTGTCTGCCAGTCCAGAGTAGCACAGTGCCTTCATACTGAAAAACCTCAGAGCCCTCGGTTTCCTTTATCCACATCTCTGATCTCCCTCTGACAGATGAGGAAGACAGCTGCTAGTTTTATCCCATCTGTGTATTTCCATGGCTGGAGAGTTTACAGATTTTTTCACTGGCAACAGCACTGTTCATTTCCAGCATTTGAGACTGTACAGTGTAAATAATTTTTCCAGTGTTAGGAACTTTACACAGAGGTTAATGAGGTGACAAGATATATTTCATTTCATTGGGTTAGCTCGAGGATTGCTCCCAATTTAATCTGTGTTGCAGCTCAGTAGTAGTTCTCCTTTGGGAGATCTTTCACATTTGAAAACCTAGAGAGTATTCTGAATGAAGAAGGCAGCTAAGAACATGCATGCCTCGTTTGGTTTAGGAGGACACAGAATATGTAGACTCTCATTCTGTTGTTGTGTTGTTTTGGTTTGGTTTTCCCCAGGCAAAACACAAGCGGTTTTTAGGCCACTCTGCCCACTTAACTAATATTCGGTTTACGAGTGGAGACAGATACGTGGTCAGTGCTGGAGGGGACGACTGCAGGTAGGTGCTCTCTCCTTTACTGTCAGAAAGTACCCAGCAGGGGACATAACAGGAGAAAGCCCAAGTACAGAGTCCTCATCTTTTTATCTGTGTGCTCTCTTTCCTGTCTGTATATGAAGAAATGGATATTTGCCACAAAATAAATAGAAATAGAAACAGTTAAGATTTAATGAAGAAAAAAAAACCCCATTACATCTGTATTCAGGGCATCATGCTTTTAACTGATTTTTGTCTTTTTGCCTGTATTACCCAGTTCTTTTAATAATATTGTAGTCTTCTGTGTCTTATATTTCATCTCTTTTTGAAAACACAGCTTATTTGTTTGGAAGTGTGTGCATATGCCTCACTGAGAGGGCCATGGAGACTTGCAAAGGGGACGCTGCATGAAGTACCAGGCATGAAACACCCAGGACTGCAATGTGACGTTCCTTCTGCTGTGCCCTGCATGTGTAAGAAATGGTGCTGATCCAAGACACAGAGCAATCTGTCACTCAAAGACAAGCATCCAGAGTCTGTCAGGAGGATGGACCCTAACAAATACACCGAGGCCATGGGATTTGCTTCCGAATCGGATAATCCGGGTTTGTATTTCACTCACTGCCAGATGTTGACAATGCAATACGTGGATAAAAGGGAGGAGTGAAGTGTTAAACAATGTGCAGTTTCACAGTAAGATCCTGGCGTTTTAATCAAGAGATGTTATTTATGACCTAGTGCTGGACATGGATCTATTTTCAGCATGAATGTTTCTCCTTTAATTTTGGGGGTCTGGATATCATAGAAAAAAAAGAGTATTCCGTATTTTATTACTGAAGGAAACCATATATTAACTCTTAAATATATCCTATTTTAATAGATGTTTAATTATTAGAATGGAAATTATATTTCTATGGCTGGTCAAAAGGAAACTTCATCTGGTGAAGCAGAAAATAATAGAGCTGATTCCTTAGGACTTAAATATTTCTGTGTTTAGAGGCCTGGGTCACAGTCATGTCTGATGAAAGCCATTGGATATGCATGATCTTCATGGCTAATTTAGTGGTTTTGTTGCACTTAAACATTAAATTAGTTCTGTGAGTAAAACTAGGTTTGCTCACTTTGCGAGTGCCTTGCCCACAACCTAAAAGTCTAACTCCAATTTTTGCCTTGTGAATAAACGGATTCTCAGTGGAAGAGAGGTTATTGCTGTGTTACCTGGCTGGCTGTAAAGCCTCTGTGCTGGAAATGTGGACAAGGGTGAGGATTGTATACTCCTCATAACTGGGAAAGCTTGGGTTGTCACCAGTTGCAAAAATACAATTTCATAGCAATAGAAATTGATTTTATTTTCTCAGCATCATGGCGGGGTGGGGAGAAAAAAAAACTTTCCAGACATGAGATTTTCTACATTTGAACTTTTTACCAGAGGTAGGACTAGCTGGGAGAGGTCTCCACTCAGATTTCTCTCCTGATGTACAAAATGTCTAGTCAATGCTTCTTTAGATTGACCTGCTGTCACCTCTAGCATAAGTGCATTTATTCTATCCTGCAACATCACTGAGACTCTAAGTTGGAAAAAACATTTCAGTGATAATGAGAACCTGAAGAAAGCTGTGGTTTGGGTGCAAGTGAGCAAGGTTTCCTCAGCTGTTTGTTCAATCGTGTGAGAGAGATGCATTAGATACTGAACCTGGGTTTTAATCAGTGCAGTTGCCATTCCTGAAACTGGGCCTTAAGGGAACAGAAGACACTAATTAAGAGCACTTGTCCTAATGACAGTGCTGTCAACTTAAAGCTCTCTTTCTCTAGGTAAGCCAGCACTGCTTTAACAACAGCATTTGGTTAGGTCAGTCAGTAGGCTTTGGTATTATTCACTTCTTGCATTCTGTTATGTCAGAGTGCAGTAAAAAAAGAAAGAAACCTCATCTCTTCTTGTAAGCCTCTTCTGTGCATGGTGATCACAAAGGAAATGGGAGGGCTTGTATATGGAGCAGAAGGGGGACAGAAGTTCATGAGCCAGGCTGCTGTTCTCTCACAGGTCCAAAAATGCTTGTTATGTGCTCTAAGAAGCCAGTGGCCTGACAAGCTTAGAAAATACAATTTGTCTATCAAGCTCTAACAGTTATTTCTTTTAAAGAAGCTGATGAACTAAACAGTTACTAGTTTTTCAGCATGCTGGTTCTTAAAAGCCTTGCAGTCATGTAGTGGCTGTTCTACAGCAGCAAAACCTCTGTGGGTTTGGTCATGAGTGTGCAGGGAGACCTTGCTGGTAACACCCTTGGCTTTTGGGGAACTGCATGAGAGAATGGACACAGGCCTGATCAGTCTCATAACCTTGTTGCCTGCCTGCCTGTTTTACATGGAAATTGTTATCCAGCATTTGAATCTCGTCTATGCCGGAGGAATCCGCTGCAGTGTGCTGCTCTGCAGCTGTGAGTCTATCCCTTGTCAAGACATCTGTGCAAGGCTTCCTGAAATAAGGTTTGTCCTGCCTCTATTTTGGAGATGCCTTTCAAGCTGGATGGCTGTCAAGAGTTCCCTCATAGTCTGTCCTACTCAAACCCCAGATCAGAGTCTAAATGTTTCTGCTTCTTCGAGGTTTCCCTGCAAAATCCCAGGCTCAGTGTCTCCCAGCCTCCTGATCTTGTGGGCTTGCACCCAATGAGAGAGAAGTGAACCATCAAGAGGTTTGTTCCTTGGATCCCCATCGCTGTTCGTGTCCTCTTCTCCTCCCTCCCCCTCCTCCCTTCATTAGTGCTGTGCCTCTCCACTGCAAATCCGTTCTTCGGTGCTTTGCCCTGAGGAATTTCAAATGCCACACCAGCAGTGAAGTGCAACTGGGAAGCTGAGGGGTGTGCGAGGCTGACAGCTGAAGTGTTAGTGGCTGAGCCTCCAGATCTCCCTACTTCACTCTCTTCCAAACCTCACTGCTACTGCAAAGGGCTGGGATGGGGGCTGGAAGCTGAGGAGCTCTTTAAAAACAAAGCTACCAGCCTCGTGCCTCCTCCTGCAGCCTGTGTTGGTAGATAATATCTTCCCTGTCAAACTGCTCAGGGGTTTGTCAGGTAAACCAGGGCCAGCCAGCTGGGAATGGTGATGGATGTTTAGGAGTGAGCAAAGCCTCAGTTGCAGTCTTGTTCTTAAAGACAATTTGGGGTGTATTTTTTAGGACAAGCTGCCATTCTCTGCTGGCTGTAAGCATGGTTGAAGATGGCAGCTCTGTGCATTTTGATCGTGGGGGTTTTGGTTTGGCTTTGTCAGTGATGGTGCTTGTTCCTCGTGCCTCGTTTGCTGTTTACATTACAGGCTGCCCTAGGCTGTGCTGGAAGCAGGTGTGTGTGGGAACCACTGCCCGTTTCCGGAGGCAGCGGGAGCTGTGGCTGTTTGCTCAGCAGGGAAGTCAGAGGAGGTGACATAACTCCATAGGACAGGCCAGGGAAGAAGCTGGAATGTGGAGGGACTTGTGATGGCTTTTTTTGTCTGAAGCTGGTGAAAACCTTTCTGCTGATTACACAGCACCAAGGAAGGGGAGGCAAAAGTTCTCTTTGTATAAGTTAATCACTGATCGTGGATGATTTTGTTCTCCAGCTTAATTGTCTTTCTAGCTCTTTCTTCCAGCTAGCAGGGAACATACATCTCTGGGGTCTTTAAAGCCAGCAATACTTTTTGTAATAAAGGAACTACAGAACTGATTAAATAAAAGCAAAAATGACTTTTCACTTCAAAAAATAAATGTGCCCTCAAAAGCTATTTAAGCGTGCTTAGAGAAAAAAGAGACTTGAGGAGGAAAATCCAGCTCCTAGGAGCAAACAAAAATTAAACACATTTAGAACTGGAAATTGTCATAGTGCAGGAACTGCAGAGCACCACGGAGATTAGGTGAGGGAGAACAAAGTAGCCAGGTATATTGAATCATTTGGACTTGAAATCTTACTGTTCCATTCCTAAGGAGGCAGTCATGGTGTATCACTGGGGTTCTGAGAGGGAAGGTGAGACTGTATACAACTAGAGCAATTCTGAAAACCAGGTCTACTTTATCACTTGTTGACAGCTGCAGGAAAGCACACATCTGGAGTACCTTGGCTTGGCTCAGTATCAGGGTTTCAGTATTAGCAAGATTCATTCAGACTGACTGTGAACTTCACACAGGTCACAGCAGTGCTGCTGTGGGATTGTACCATCAGGCAGCTGGCACACTGCAGGCCAGCTGCATCCTGGCTCTGGAACCTAGATCAAAATGAAGCCCTTCCACACCAAGAGCAGCACTTTGGTAGCATTCAGGAGTGGCTTAGTTTAAAACACGGATCCACTTCTCTCAGCTGCTGACTAAACCCCACTATTTGTCTTGCTGGTTTGCCAAGGCAAACTGTCCTTCATCCCACAACAAGCCCTCAGCATTTGCCTGTGCAGCACCTGAGCCACTTTCCGGCTTGAATGGGAGCGCGCTCACCTCCTGTGTGTGGATTTCACTCCTGACCTGTGCTGCAGCCTCTTGCTGGACTTGCTGTGGAGGTGTAGCAGTGTGACAAGCAAAGGATCTTGGTTTTGATTGCAGTCCTTGCATGGCAAGGTGACTTGTTTCCCTATTTCATTATCAGTGTCACTCATGTGACAGGCCTTAAAGGTTTTTTGATGATGATGATGATGATGATGATGATGATTCTCTTAGCAGCAGATACAGCCAAGCACTGTCTCACCAGTGCTCTGGCCAAAGCAAATCATCCCCTAAGATTACAAGTCACAAAAGAAATCACCACATCAGTGATTCCAACATGGGCAGCTGTGCTGGGTTTGTACGCCTGTTTGTTCTCATAGTTTTCTTGTGCTTCCTTGCAACTGGCTCTGTCCTCCTGACATTTGTAGTGCCACTGGATTTCTGCTCACGGGGACATACCCGCGAGCTTGCCAAAGCCTGCTCTGCAGTCTTTGCACCAACTGCTCTGGTGTGGTCAGACAGAGCCCATCTCTTTTGCTGTCTCCAGCTTCAACTTTGATTTCAGACTTAAACTCTGCCTGGCTCATTTTAGGACCCCCCCCACCCCGAGGTAGATTTAGGTGTTTAATGTGCATAGAAGGCACAACAGGTTTCCATGCCAAAATCATTCATGGGTGGGTTTGAGGAGGAGTTTTCTGCGGTCCATTTGATGCTAGAACAGGTAACCACTCACCATCCCAATCTCAGGTTACCACCAGCACCCCAGCCCATACCTTGATCCTCTTTTTTGTTAACTGTTCAACCAGCAATGCAACCAGTTCAACTTGCTCTTCAGAGAAGAGAGGCATGGAGCGTGTTCTCTTTTCCCTCCTGGTGTAAATAACAGAAAGTGTAAGGTCTGAGCATGGTGACAAAGGCAATTTCTCTTTGAAGTTATGAAGCATAGGATGGAGGACACTGTAACAGGAAACCAGTAAAGAGAAACCTGGGAAATAAAGGAAATCAGAGAAAGGAACTCCCAGAAACAGGCAAAGGCAGGGCCAAGGAACTAACACTGGTGGTGGTGAGTGGGGAGTTACAGCACTTTCCTGGCGAGTGTCCTGCTTCCGATGGGAAGTACTCGGTGACTTGGGGAGTTGAAGGAGTGGGGAGCAGTTGAGTGCTCAAGGAAAGGCTGCAGGCAGCTTTGTTGGCTCTGGTTTTGGGCAGATGCAGCTGCTGCATTTCATTGCTGTTTCCACTCCCATACCTAAGAGACAACTCCGTGGTGCTAAGTGCAGTGGCTGACACAGGAAACTGCCGTTGACGTGTGCGTGTTGGTAACAAGGAAAATGCTGTATGTACAAAAATGCTGTTTAGTGCTGAGTGCTCAGGTAAAGAGTTTAGGGATGTACTTTAAGATGCTGCTCATCCCTCCCATGTAAAGCAAACCTGGATTGCTTTAGTAGGCCTCTTCTGATTTACCTGTGTTTTAGTTTCTCGTGCAAGGGGGTTTAGATGTGCTCTTTAAACAAAAAATATTGAACCAAAGAAATACTACAGAAAACTCCCCACTGCCCATCCCTACCAGTTACTGACCCTTTTATTTCTTTCCTTTTGATTCTGTTCCCAGACCTGCACACCATTTAAGGTGAGAGACACTAAAGCCATGGCCTGCGTTTGTTCCGTTCAAGGGCAGGTGTGATGGAGACAGGGGGCAGCTCAGTCACAGAGGAGCTGAAATCTCCTTCAGCAATTCCTTGCCTTAGGCCTCCAACAGAGATGGGGTATAGTGAGTGAGGGAAGGGGATTTAATGTAGGGCTGTGAATTCATATCTGGAAGAAGAAATTAGTAAAGGTCTTGATTTTATCCCATTAATAAACTATTACAAAATAAGGAGAGAACTGATTTAAGGGAAACTTCATGTCAAAAAAATCCAAACTCATTACAGGTGCTGCTTGAACAACTGAGCTGGACTTTGCCTGGAACAGCTCTTTGTAAGAAACATGAAATTGGTGCATAAACAGCTGGCCTGATGCTGCTTCTCCACCCGCCAGGTACAATGGAGTTTGGGAGATGAGAAGCAGTATATTCCCATTTCCTGAGTGTCTGGGGCTTGTGGGATAACTTCAAGACCTCACAAAGCAATTCTGCCCGTACCTCTCTTGCTCAGCTTAGGCACAGATGTCATGTGAGGGCTCATTTAAAAACAAACAAAAAAACCAAACCACAACCAACAACCCTCAGCCTTTGTTTTCTAAAGATCCCCCCAGTTTGCTGTCATGTTTGTTCCAGTGGTGTAAAGATGTCTCTGGTTCGTGCCATTCTACATTCTTAAAACAAAACTACTTGTAGCTACTTAACTATTAAGTGGGCTCAAACTAAGGGGTGTGCTTTACCAGTCTTTCATAAGATGAGTTTTCTGTTGCAGGGGACAGATGCTGCTCTCCCATCGCTGCACCTAGCGGCAGCTTTTCCAGAGCTAGTGCCATCTTCAGCTGGCTGCAGGAGGCAAGAGCTGAAGGAGAAATGTAGACTATGGAAACAAGCAGTGCTGTGCTGGGTGCTGATAAAGGGAGGCTGGAGGGGGGGTATTTTCTGCAGGATTCCACCTTTGTGGAAAAATTAAGAGCTTTTCATCTAATATCCTCCATTTATTAATTCATTATCAGCTTTTGCTGTTACTCTTCTCCTTTTCTGCTATTTTTTTCTTCCTCCAGGAGCCAACACCCCCCTCCCAAGCCCCAGATTAATATTTTTTTCAAAGGTGTTGGCTCCAGCTTCAGCCACAGTTTTCATGTCCCTGGGGTGACTTACAGTGCAAGCCAACACCGGGCAGTGCATGGCTGAAAATGATCTTTCTGCTAACTTACTTAGCTGAAAGTTCTTGAGATTGTGGAGGAGCAGGGGGCTCTTTCCATGCCCAGGTGAAATAACAGGGTATTTATTCTCCCCAGGAAGCAAAGCAGTTAAGTGTCTTTTTCCAGCTCATTACTTAAAATGTGAGTGTGTGAAGTTCAGCTAGGGTGCTGTGCAGGGGACCTCCCTAACCCCGTGATCTTCTCAGACACCAACCACAGCCAGGAGAAGCTCTGCACTCTACTCTGGGAATTTAATAAATATACACTCTAAAGAAATTCCAAGCATGAACACAGGCAAAAATTGCATGACAAAACAATGGTTTTCTGTACTTCTGTGAAGTGTTGGTGCTGTTGGGTAGTGCTTTCCACAGGTCTGGTCTCTTTTTCCTGTCCTTGTCACTACTTACCCTTGTGGTGTGGTCTTAGGTGCAGAATAGCTGTTTCTCTACAACAAAAGCAGCAGCTGGTAATTAGAGGCTTCGTTTATGGTTTTTAGTTGAGTTAAGGGTACACAGCATCCTCTATGAAGTAATGAAAAGCTGCATTAGTTGATGCATTTTTTTAATGTAAAATTCCAGATAAGGATACACTTCAGACAACAATGACCACTTAAAGGAACTTAATCTAAGTAAATGCACTAGAACCATTCCCTTAAAAAATATATACACCTCTAGATTTGGGGCTTGGTTTATTCCCTGTTATTTTTTTCCAGCAGAGAAAAAGCAGCAGCTTGCCTTATGCTGTAAGCAGTGTACAGCAGGTTAGAAAACATCACAGCTGCTGGAACACAGCACTGCAGGTAGCGCTGGTTTTCTGCTGCCCCTACTTCTCACCTCCTGATCTCTCACTGAGAAGAAAAGCAGCTTCCTCTGGCAGCTGTTTCTGAAAGGCAGAGCAATGAAGGCGTTGGAAAACTCTAGAAAAATCATGTCACTTGCAGTCTTTGGTCTAGAAACCCAGCTCAGCGTTGCTCGCACAGTGCAAGAGCCCATCCTCTCCTCCACCCCTGTCAGGTCACCTTAGGGAAATATTTTACTGTAGTTCTTTAAGCTTAAAATCCAGTTGTCCAGATTTGTGGTGTTTCATTCTGGAATGTCAAATAATCTTTCTTGCAGAAAAAAAAGAGAAAAAAAAAAAGGTATTTTCAACTAGTCCAAAGGTAGGGTCATGTAGTACTGTAGTAAGGATCATGGTTTTAAGTGTACTCCATTTGCTGTCACCAGGAACATCTAAGCCCTGTGCCCATGTTCTATGTTTATTTAAGGTGTATATATATATATAAAATTAAATGTCAGATTTTTGCATTCAGATTTTTTTTAAATTTGCATACGAACTTTGAGTACTTTATTTCACAGAAAAAAATCTTTACAAATACTTTACTGGAGTGTTAGGTTTCAGATTTCAAGACTATATTTGTCAAATTTAAGTTTCAAAGATGTAGCTAACATTGTTTTCTGGTATGGAATGTAAATATTTGTAAAAAGAAATTCTTTTGTATATTTTTGTGCAAATGTAGTTCCCCAAAAGATACAAAAGATTTAATAAAAAAGTGCATTTATGTTACTGCTCCCCACTTGTCATCATTGTAACACAAACACAGTTCTGGACACCTCCTGGGATTGTTTTTTGGGGTGTAAGTCACAGGGACTTTCTCAAAGGAGCAGGAGAGTGAGAGGTGCTTTCTATCTGCTTGGTGTAAATGAAGATAGCCAAGCCCATTTCTTTCCAGTCAAGTGGCATTAATGTTGTAGGCTTTTGAATGGAGCACAGGAGCATTGTTTGTTCTTTCTTCTGAAGCAGTTTTGTTCCTTTGGCTTTGCTTTTCCCCTCTTTGAGAAAGTGCCAGGGCTAGGATGACAATTACATGGAAAACCCCCCTAAAAGACAAACCTTTTCCACCCTCTCCTCTGAGAGGGCGAGGAGTTCGGGCGCTGTTTGCCAGGACACCCTTCAGTTGTATGCATGGTACCAAAACTCTACTGAACAAAAATACTTCCAGTATGATCAGAACATGGGAATAAGCTTTCCAAGACTTCCTGACACTACACTTGTTCAACACACCCAATCTGAAGGGAAAAACATTACCCAAGTAGGACATAAAATGTGCTTTGAATTTTTTTAATGGAATTGAAAGTAAAACTTTTCTTACACAGACATTTTCTTCTTACAGTGTAAAAAAAAATGTAAAATTGCTCAAACTTACAAACTTGGAAAATTAGAGACATTTCAAGTAATCAATCAACCTCAGTTTATGAAAACAACGTCTAGTAAAAGTTCAAAATGCATGAATTTTTCTACCGTCCTGTGCCCCGGTGGTCGCTCTTCCTTTCCTCTGGTGTCCAGAGGAGCCAAAGGTCAGTGTCAGGTGTATCATACTCATTCACTGAGGGGAAAGAGGAGAACAATTCACATAAGTAACAATCCTCCCAGGCTGCAGGACTGAAGCTGTGAGAATGGATTGGTGTCCTACCCCTGCACTGGATTAGACCTTTGCAGGGGAGGGGAGGTGGAGGGAAAGGCTCGCAGCATTTGACTGCCTTTAAGATGGCCAAATAAATGACTACAGCTCTGGGACATCTGCTACCAGTTCATTAGATCAGAGGACAGGAAGGACCTGTTCTGACAGAAACACTGGGAGAAGCATCAGAGCATTTTGTGGAAAACACAGCTTGGACAAAAGACAAAATGATGGTAAAGGAGAGGTCATGTTGGGTATTCAGCTTCATTCAAATAAAGCTCAGCACACACAGTCTGTCCAGGGCAGGATTCCAGGGACCCTGCCCTGTCCTAGCTGCAGGGCACTTGCTGTTCAGGGTTGCATCACAGGAGTTAATGTTTATACTCCTAAAACCAGAGTAAGGAGTTCTCTTCCAAAGAGAGAACACACATTATTCCTGTGACTAAAGTGAACATGGTGACAAAAGTCACAACATACACTCTAAACCTAACCCAGGGCAGTAACATAAGTTTTCCAAAAGGCCTCTCACCTGGTTTGAGCTCGAGTCCATTTCAAGGCATGGCGTGGAGGTACAGCAATGGTTGGGTGGTAAAAAGTGCAGTCTGGTCTTGTACACTGGGTGTTGAATCTGCAGTGCTAATGTAAAACAAAAGCATTTCAGGAGAGGTTATTCCAGGCTGGCTGGCTGAACTCCTGAACAAACCCCCAATGTGTACAGCTGCCCTATGTGTCTCACAGGTAACTGAACCCACAGCTACACAGTCTACTACAATCAGTTAACCTTGTGACAGCTGGAAATCCTTTTTCAGAACTATTAAGAGTTAAGATGCTCCAAAACTGCCCCTGCACGGCCAGGCAGAAGCTCCTCAACTTTTAAGGGTGTAGAGAGTTCAGCATCACTGAGCAGTGCCAGCGAGGAGCGTGACAGGGCACTACCTGAGAGACAGAGGAAGAGCCAGAGTATCTGGCTAATGGCACCTGCCAGCTGAGTCCTGGGAAACCCCTGCATTTCAGCAGAGCTAGGGCTTGAAAAAGCACTGCACTCACTCGGGTAAGAATAGGCAGGTACACGGTTCTGTAGAAGTACCTGAGTGATAAACTCTTGTGCTATATAAATTATGTTCATGTACTCCAGGGTAACCAGGCAATCCTTAAAGTTCTTGTGTATTGCAGCACATCTGAGCAGAGTTTGAAACACATTCCTTCCCTACAGGCTACAAGATGACCTTGTCCTCTAAACTATATTATTTACAAATATAATTTTCAAAATTCTTTAAGTCACTGCTTTTGCATATGGAGTTAAAATGTGAAAAGTAAAAGCAAAAAGTGTGAAATGCTAGTGACATTTCTTGGCCCAAACCAACATATTTTAAGTATTTTTCTAGAAAGGAAGGGCAGAGATAGGAGATAATTCTTACTTTTGGGTGGTAAAATGGACATTCCATTTTCTTACAAGCAGGAAAAAACTTGCAGAGTGGACTACTGGCAGGTATAGATGGTGTGGGTAGTGGTGCTAAAGAGAAGAGAAGAAAAAACAGGAAGTGACTCTGGATCAGAATAAACTGGGTTTTGAACACAGTTCCACACAAACTTAAATATATCAATCCTTCTGCAAGAAATTATGTTTTATAATACACCAGAGTTCTGCAAGAAACATGAGAAGTATCCTACAATGCACTAAGCAAGTCTCATCCTAGGGTAGAGCAAGCCTATCATCAGCCTCCAGTTCTTCACCATTTCAGAAGAGAAGGTACCACGTTCATGGCAATGCTTCCAAGAAATTAAGCAGAGATTCAGGTAGGAGAGAAATTCAAATGTTAAATTTAGACAGCAGCAAGCCTGGTAGAGTTTAAGCTACCCAGACTGAGAAGCACAGGCAGTACACTTCCTAGGAAAATAGAGAAGCTGCTAGAAATCCTACAGGAGAGCACATTGCACTCAGCCTTAGGGCAGAGTAACAAACGGCACCGTGCTGTGAGTAAGGGCTAAATCATTTCCAAAAGACCCTGACTGCCACACTAAAGGCCCTCCACCTTGGAGGCTCAGGAGCACCAACCTGTAATCCAAACCCAGCTACTGCCTTCCCTGGGTAACCTCATCCTGAAACTCACCATTACAGCAAAGTTGGCTCCTACAGTGTCACTGAAGAAATTAAGAGTTCAAAAAAATTACATCAAGCAAGAAATTATTTTTTCACCACTGTCAGTTTCTGCTTCTGAAAACTGAGCATTTTCTCTCCAGCACTTTCATCTATAGCTCAGGAAGACAAGAGGTGCTCACCTGGTTTAGGAGCTGAATGGGGGGTTCGTCGACTGGCGTGAGTGTAAGGACAGTCTGGCTTCGTGCACTTCGCATCGTATTTACAGTTCGGATGGATGAACAGGCATTTATCAGCAAATTTGCAGTTAGGAAAAAGTCTGAGGGAAAAGAACTAGAGTCATAAGTCTGTTCTCAGAGCACAATCCCCAAGCAGCTGTTGTGCATGAAAGCCAGAACATCATCTAAAGCCAGAGGTACAGCAGGGCTTGCACACGGGCGTTAGTTAACTCCCAAAGCAGGGCACGTGGGTTGTACACAAACAGATCTCTGTCCATTTTCCATGTGGACCTTCTTTCCATGCAATAAATAACCAAATTACCTGACACTCAGTGGTTTGGTACCAAGCTACTCGTTGCTAGCTGAGATGCATTATTAGAGGCTGTGGAGTCTCTTCTGGAGACTTTTGAGACCTGCCTGGATCTGCTCCTGTGTGGGCTGCCCTGGGTGACCCTGCTCTGGCAGGGGGATTGGACTCCCTGATCTCCAGAGGTCCCTTCCAGCCCCTACCATTCTGTGCTTCTGTTCTTAGTGTGCAGTGCAGCACAGCAAAGGCACTGTAAATTCAGACCTTCTGCACAGAGGGGTACAGAATTCCCTAAGTAATAGGATTCCTTCACTGAGAAGAAAGTGTTACTTTGAATTTAATTATGTTGGATTTTGAGAGAAAATTCAAACGTCTGGAGAAAATTAAGCTACCCAAACTTGTAAACATTTATCTCAAAACAGAAATTGTGTTGCTGCTTGAGGAAGAGAAGTCAAAAGCACGGTGCACATTCAAGAGTTAGCTTTCAAATAAAAATCCCTGCATTACTGTGGTACCCTCATGTGTTCAAAAGCATTTTGACAGCTAGCAGAGAAGTGCATCTTCTTTTAACAACACATCTGCAAGCAACACAAAGCCACCAGGAGCTTTCTTCTGGGTGAGCAGAGCTGTGACTCTATGAAAAACATCCCTGTATCCTGACACGTGGGGTGGGAGGAAACCAGCAGGATTCACAGTGCGATAGCCCAGCTCCGATCCTACCCTGACAGCCTTAGCCTGCCTTGGAACATTTAGAAGCACAGAAGGGAAATTTGTAGTGCTGGAATAAAAATAACCAGTGAAGTGGATGAGCTGACACTACTCACTTGCAAGGAAGCGTGGGGTGATGGTACACGCACTCGTCCCCATTCTTACAGGCAGGCCAGTACTTGCAGCGTTCAAGAACCTTCTCCTGCTTTGGCAGCACATTTAACTGTTCCATATCCCCTAGGAAGGACAGAAAAAAGAAAAAGTAAGCTGGGACCTTTACAATTCTATATGCAACTTGGTATACACAATAGAACTAAAATTCACAGTATTTCCTGTTCTCTCCTTTTAACCCAATTCTGGATAAGCCTCTATTAAGAAAAGAAATAAATTCTGTTGGTAAAAAATTATGAACAATCATTATCTAAAGACAATGTCCAAAACTACCAAGTGAAAGAAGTCATAGCATTGGAATGAGAGCTGCCTTTTGGTGATAAAGGATCACCTGCATTACTGTGACAAGCAAAATGAATCAATTTTCTTCTCAAATCCAAACTGAGGTGTGAAAGCCAAAGAGACCAGATTTTGATCAAGCAAGACAAAGATTTTTCAACTGAACCTTAGTTACAACTGTTCTGCTGAGCCATGAGTTACAATGCTCTCTTTCTCCAAGATATTTTTGGCTCCAGAAAATTATTTCAAGAGATAAAGTAAAAAATACCCAAAACAGAACAAAACCAAACAAACAAAAGACCCAACCAACAAACCAAACAATTTTTCCACTCATCAGGTAGGATTCCTGGGGTATTTCACAGAAAGAAAAAGAACCACTGTCATGTAATTTGCTGGGGTAGATGTGACATTCACTTCAGCTACCTGAACTCATGCTCCAATACAACAAGTATTTTAAGGGATTCCAGGCTGAAACATTCAGTTATCTTTATTACTCTCTACAGGAACCAGAGACTTTGACTTTGTCCTTTTTAACATTATTTGTAAAGCCTCATTCTTCCAACTCAGGCAATGCAGCACACACCTTCACTGTCATCTTACTCCACCAGATCTGTCCTGGAAAACTTTGGCTTTTCAAAGTTTTCCAGGAATACAAGACCCACCTCTCTGATCTTTTTTTACTGACGTACTTGATCCAGCTTCATTCCACCCTCAGCCTCTTTTATGCCTTCACCTTGCAGTGCACCAGAGCCAGACAAGGCTGTCCCATCATAAAACCACAGGCTTGTACAAAGCACTTCCATGCTGATCTGACTCTGTGAACTTCAGCCTCACCCCT
Source organism: Chloroceryle aenea (assembly GCA_013399075.1). NCBI lineage: Eukaryota > Metazoa > Chordata > Aves > Coraciiformes > Cerylidae > Chloroceryle > Chloroceryle aenea. The sequence continues at coordinate 81,012 of VWZY01002761.1, read as the reverse complement.
GCTGCTTCTGGGTAAGTATCCCCAACAGCTGCAGCTGCAGCAGCAACACTCTCCTGCACCAACCAGCCTTAGTGGGGAGTGTGGGAGAGCCAGATTTGCAAGGGTAGTAATTGAATATGTATTTCACTGTACTAGTAAACATGTTCCAGTGGATATATAATGTTCTTTAATACTGCACAGTACTCCTGCAGATGGTGGGATTGAAAGGTCATGGACTTAAAAGAACTTTTGCTTCTCCCCCATGATGCATTACACATTTCCAGCTGGATCTGTGTTAACAGTTCTCTGTATGCATGAACTACTATTCTGTATGTAGTTCAGAAAATTTGGATGCACTGCTCTTAAGGAAAATAAATGTATTTATTTTAATAAGAAATCTATTAAAAATAAGAATCAAAGCATTACCTTAAGGCAAGTATTCAGTAAGTCTTTGACAAAAAATACCCTCTACATTTTTCATCACAGTGTCAGCATTATAAATAATTCAAAGGTGCACTTCAGCACAATTTCCCACGTTGCTGGAAAAGTATCCTGAATATACAAACCTTTAACCAAATCATATGCTGTTTAAGCTCTAGTTCAGAGTCTGGCAGCTTGACACTGCTACACCTTATACTTAACGGGCTCCTTTAGCTAACACAAATCTAGACAGGAACATTAATACCATCTGATGTGGTTTTTAAAGTTCAAGGCATGGCAAAACGTTCATCATAACATCTCCTGCCCATCAGCACCAAGACAAATGATAATGGGTCAAACACAAGTGCAGATTTCTGGCAATGAAGCCAACATTTTCAGAAAAAAAAACCAAACCAACAAGTTTTATCAGTACTGAGATGTACTTATGTGCCATACTGCTCTAGTTTACCAAGAAAAAAGGCTTCTAAAGATACAGCCCCACTGAACTACCACGTTTCATTTGACTAAAGAAGGTTGCATTTTGAAGAATAAACACCATCCTTTGTTTTCTTAAGAATGACACGTCCAAGTCCACAAGCAAACCACGACATGAATGTTAGAACCTGTTGGTAAGTGTAATTACCATCACAGCTCTCTAGCTGCCTGGTTACAATTTGCATCTGCTGTGCTCGAAGGCCTTTTAATCCTTTGCTGGCACACATATTTTGGGCAACTGGCTTTAATCCTTCCATTATACACATATCTTCCTCTTCTTGATCAGACAGGTATCCTGGTGGACTGGGTACACCATCCAGGGTCACGATGAACTTGGGACTAGCTGGTTTCTCTGGCTGTGCAAGCTGGTCTCTATCAAACAGAGAAATGGAGTCAAAATAGATTTTCAAACTCAAGAGATCTGAGCTGCACTAGTAACTTCATGTAGTACATGAGATGCTATGGAGAGTGACACAGTGACAAACCTTCCTTAAATACTACTAATAATGTACTCCAGTTACCAGTGCCTTCTTGTCTCCCTGAAGCACTGGTAAGAAATACAGTTTTCAGTGAGTATAACAGAGAACTTTCAAGTTCAAGCAGTAGGAAACTGATCCATTCACAGGCAGAAATTTACCACTGTCTGTAGTGCAGTCAGCTTTCAACCCTGACATTGCAAGGTTGTCATTCTGGGTTTGTTTGTTCATTGCTGGTTTTACTTTTGATTAACACAGGCTGTTTAAAGTTACTTGTGGAAAGGAAACACAGTTTCTCCAACAGAGAGGTCCACAGTGAGGAAGTATATCACATTGTTCCGAGTGGTTTTTAACTCGGACAGGTAGGAGACCTGTAACTGTTTGGCAGGAGGCACTGTCAAGGCCTTTCACAAGTTAAGAAAATGGCTGAGCACTTCCCATTGTTCCTTTGGGGAAGTGAGAAAATATCCACACTGCATCCTTTGAAGCTGATATGAACTTTAAACTTCTCTTGGCCAAATTCACCAGTACAGAGCCATTATTACACAACCAAGATTCAGATATCAGAACAGCTATGACAAAGAAGAAGAAAAGTACTTTTCAGTTCCTCCTTATTTCTGGGAACTCATGCTCAAGCTACACTTAACCCTGGGAATTATTTTCCATTTAGAAGGATTTATGGGAGTTTTTTGCTCCTGCTTTTGATTTTTTTTCCGCTATTCAATGCCAGTCCATTTTCCACAACATCACAGATCCTGACTGGACTGAGAAAGCACAAGTATGACTGATTCCATCTGAAGCACCACCAAGCACTCTGGGTGGTAGCAGTCCTAAAGGCAGTAACGTTTTACCTGGTCTGTATTAGGCGTCCTGAGAGTACTCGTATTGCCTCTGTAGCCCTCTTCCCCAGCTGCTGATTCTGTGGCACTATTTCCTCAGATAACTTGGGCTTCTTCAGGATAAATGACCTAGTATCTGTATGGACCATAGATTCTGCATCATAGTAATCTGAATTGGGAGTAAAATTAGATAGAAAAGAGAAAAATAAGGTTGTAGTTATACTCTGAACTCATAGCATAGCTTTTAATATTGATTTACACTACCCATAAACTAATTTTAATTTCTTACAAGTATTAACCAGAAAACATTTTAACTTCCTTGCTTATTCCACAGAAATGGATCAACAGGAGCCACAGGCCACATTAGGATAAACCAGGAAACTCTGTTACTGAAATGGCTGTGAACCACTGAAGGTGGTCTGCACACCCCCAAAATGTCTTAGGCTTTGAACACCGACTGCTGCAATCTTTTTATTCCTCAGATATGTGGAAAATACTAGAAATCAATATAATTACTGGAAAAGGAAATTATCTTTTCATATTCACCGACCAGTAGTGTTCAATATGAAACCCAGCAATTTTTATTTATTTATGGGGAAGAGATCACAAGACTTAACCTGGAGTCACTTGCAAAGTATCTTCAATCACAGGATCAGTCTGAAGCCGAGTAGAGAGCTCCTTCTGTTCAGCTCCTAAAAACAACAGTAACCAAAATGGAACAGTAGATTAAAGACCTGAAGTATACACTTCTAATTCCTTTGATAAGAAAACAACAAAACCCTCCACACTTCTTACACAAAAGAAGCCACTGTCATTTTGATGAACCCCTTCCTCATTGTTTCAGAAACAGTTTTCTCCAGCCAGATGGCAAAATCTAAATATCAAAAGATAATCTTTCCCATAATCATTGCTCAGTACAAACTAGGTCTGTGGGTATGGCACCCTAGAAAGGCCAAGATTTTCTTCCTCATTTATAGAGGTGTTGACTGTAGTCAGAGAACACATGCAGGAAAGCAGCTAACTATAAGGGACTGCTTTATGGCCTTCTTAAAAGCAGTGAAACAAATCAGAGCAGCACTACTTTACAGCTGACTTAAAGTTTTGCTTTCTGTATGTTTCCCAAGCAAGCTGTCGTTTCCACTTCAATGGCAAAAGAGTGAAAATATTTATCAGAAACATTTTCTGTACATTCATTCAAAAACTGATAAAGCTTCTTCGCATGTACTTTACAGATGCAATTTCAACTACTTTGCCTTGGTGGAAAGATTGCAAATACATCTATATAAGAAATAAGAGACTGAAAAATAATATTGTTTCTAAGAACAAACTTTTACCATTCCAGCTGATGTAACAAAGATTGTACTCATACCAAATTTCACTCAACTATCTAAATATGTTAACCCTTAGCAAGAGTAAATTAACTTCTTTCAGAAGTGTTTTTCCACCTTCTTATTTCTGATTCCTTTTAACTAACATGGACAGACAGACACACAAACACACACACTTTGTTTGTAACAAAATCATGCTGAAAAGGTACTTTCCCTTGAAATGTTATGCAATTTTCCTTCAGGAGTTTTTGTAACAGAAGTAAAATCAAAGCTTAGTGTTCACACATTTACCCTGTTATCAGCTGTCCTGCAAGGGCAAGTACTGTACTCCAATATTTACACACAAAAAAATCCCATTAGAACTGTTTATGTGGTAAAAATATGTCAGAAATAAGCTTTTAATGTTTCATATGCTGCAAAATTATTCCAAATGTAGAGGATCTTAACTCTCCCACATAAGGTGCATGACATAATTACTCCTACAAGACTGGGGAAAAAAATGCAAAGGATGGGGAAAAGAGAAGTTATCGCAGTGGATCCAAAATGTACGTGTGAAACTGCTCCTCAGGGATATGGCAGAATGCTGTACCACCCTCTGCTTACTGAGCAATTCCTCTCTGGTTGTCTGTGTGTGTATGCATAAGTATCTAGGGATCTATCTTACAACCATGCTTTAGAAAGCTGCTTGGTTTTCAGGCCATTTCCACATGCAACTTTCGATGCTCACTTAAAAATTAAAAGCATTTCTTTTCTCTGCTCAGCCTGTTGTAATTTGACATTCCCTGGTATAAATTTTTAAAGAATGTTATCAGATGACCTTGAATTCCTTCAACTGTCTGCTCCTTTGGCTCTTCTACTTGAAGCTGAGAACTCAGAGCAGGCAGTCTGTTTTGCACATGGATTACTTCTAACTGAGATTCTTCTGGGCTAATTCGAGTTCTTGGTGCAACTGGAACAGTCTGTTTCTGTGGAACTTTAAATAAAGATACAGCAGTAAATCATTTACATAAACCCCAATCACACAATAGTATTATTTTTACATATGGTGCTAAAATAATTGTAATAAACTCCTACACACACAGACAAAAAAAAAACCCAAGCATGTCTTCACAAAAATTATCTTTAGCAACCTGCAAAATTCACAGTAAGCACATCCATGTATGTGTACAGAGCACTCCACAAGTGGCACCTCAGAACATCTACTTGTTAAGACAAAACAGCATGAGAAGGATTAGAGTGACATCAGCAAACCATTCGTTCATCCACTTCTACACATAATTAATTTGGCACTTTCCACCTTTCCTATAAATAATCACTGATTATCAATGTGCACTTTCATACAATGCCAGCTACCCCATGCTAAAGTACTTGCAAACAGGCTATAAAACCTGATGACAGAATCATAGAATCATTCAGGCTGGAAAAGACCCTTAAGATCACTGAGTCCAATACCTAACACTGCCAAGTCCACCACTAAACCATGTCCCTCAGCACCACATCTACACATCCTTCAAATACCTCCAGGGATGGTGACTCAACAACTTCACTGCACAGCCTGTTCCACTGATTGACAACATTGTTAGGGAAGAAATTTTTCCTCATATCCAATCTAAACCTCCCCTGGCACAACTTGAGGCTGTTTCCTCTTGTCCTTTCACTTGTTACTCGGGAGAAGAGACAGACACCCACATCCCTGCAACCTCCTTTCAGAGATCTGTAGCAAAGAATTTAAGGGTAGCAGGACAACAGGTTTGATTTCTTCCCTTGGCCACTGCTAAGATCATCAGAACTGGTTATGAAAAGCTAAGCATATTCTTCCCTTGGCTGAGTATCACATCACCACTCAACTTCTGACACATGTAAAAGGTACCACTCAGTACTGGATTTCTCATTTACAATCTTACCATTTTGTTTTACCTATGTATTTCACATTAACTTTTTTCCACATTCCATTCAAAATACTTAATACCTTAAATGTCACCTCTAAGTGCAAGAGCCTGTATGATATTTCAGATAAAATTGACAAATCACCTCTGTATTAAACCACAAAGTGGTGCTCTTTGGTCTTTCCTCTGAAATATTCCCATGCTGGTATGCCAAACTACAAGATGATCTCGATTAAAAACCAACCAATTGAAATTTTTTTCACTGTGGTTCTTTCCTGCCACATTGCTACGTACACAGGAAAAACTGCCTGCATCACCTCGAGGTACTATTCCCTGTGGTGTTGCTTTTTCCACCATGAACACTGCTTGCTGGATAAGTGGCATCAGAAGTATCAGTGCTCCTACCTCTTTTCTTACCCAGCTGTGCATTCTGCTTACCATCTAGAATAAAGACAAGCTCTTAAAGCTTGGGGGCACTTATGTTATTTGCTCTTCAGGAAGAAGCAGAGTTTCCTTCTAGAAGCTTGTTAACTGGATGACACATTTTGAAAAATAGTCAAGCAATCCAATAGTTTGCTAGAACTACTCTTGGTTACTTTTTCTTCAATTCTAAGTTTGGCAAGGATCTTTACTACTCGTCTATACAATTTATTCCATTCTAAAATGAGCTCCCACTTCTTCATGTACAGATATCTCCTCCAATTCAAGAGCCTTTGAAGAGAAAGCTCCACACACACCTCCTGCCTTTAGGTCTACTCATCAGCACCTGCACAAACTTCAAATACAAATAATGGCAAGAAGATAGGGAAGAAGCTCATGGTGACCTTTCTGTAAATGTGTCAATACAGAAGGAAGATGTGTTTCTTACAGTTAGTTTGTAGGCTGAGAGAGAGAGCAGGTAAGAGATTTTGGATAGCTTTCAGTCTTGCTCCAGATGGCGTAAAAGTCATGGTTTAGGTAGTTTAGTGACTGCCCCTTCCCTGGCAGTGTGCAGTGTTTCCTGCTGACCACACTAGGGTTTACTGCCACCCAGTGAAATGAAAGCACATGAGATGACAACTGGGTATGCCCCTCTCCAGCAGAAGCATCTCCTAGCTAGGAGAACTGAACGTCTACACGTGGGCAACTGCTCAGCTGCTCTGTCAATGGCAACTCAATACCTAAACCCACTGAACTAAAAATGCAACCCCACTGTTTCAAGACAATATACACTAATAGATCCACTGGTATTTTGCTTGTTATCTTGCATTTCTATTAGCTATACCCTGTGCATTATGAGTTTTTTGCTAGTTGGCTTTTGTTCTGCTTCTCTCTCAGAAGGAAGAAGAAGAGTGCAGAAAGGGAAAAAAGAACAAACACTTTGATCAAACAACTGCCTAATACTGAACCTTCCCCTGGAACTACTTCTCTACTTTATCCCCAGCAACTGTTAACTTCAAAAAACTCCTGGCATTTCCATTTTGACTCTATAGGCTTTACAGACTTACTGCCTTATTAATGTACTTTAACCAACTCTCTCCTCTCGTTTATGCTTTTGTAATTCATCACTGAAGATTAATGCAAAGTAATGGACATGGAAAATCCCTTATTAATATCAATGACATGAGCTATTTAACAATCTGGTTTATCTCTAAGTGCTATCTTTAGCTTGGATTTATAAAACAGAGCACGAAAATATTATAGCTTTGCACAAACAAAAATAATGCTAATTACCAGTGGAATAATTTGTTGTTTTTGTAACAGACTCCTGTGCTTCAGAGATTGCTTTCAGTATTAAATTCTTATTGGCCTGTTTTGAAGGTGGCAACGAAGGTCTAAGGGAGATAAAAAAATAAGTAATTGTACATTAATTGCAACAGCAATTGTATTCATGTTAAACACAGATCTATCAACAGGTTAACACAGTTACGCATACTACTGGTAGAAACCACCATCTAAAATCACTTTACCCATGTTTGTTTTCAGCTTCTTAATCTCTTCTGAGTGGACGGGGATCCACAAAGCCCAGAGGCATGATTTCACCTTAAATTACCATAAAATCATGCTGCATCTGAAAAGCACAAACTCTGCCATTCATTTCCTCCCACTCCTCCCTCTCACATGCCTGTTGCTACGTCCGTGCTGGCACTAGTAATTATCCAGGGAGTCAGATCCAGATGAAAATAAGACTCTATCCAAAAAATATTAGCTGTAAAAAAAGCTTTCTATTTGTCTTTCAACTTCAAGAATACAGAAGTTTAAATCTGATAAATGTGCTGACACACTGAAGATATATTCATAAACTGTATTAGCTTAAAACAAATCTTACACAAGCTAGGACTGTTGATTTAGAAACCATCTCTTCTGTAATTTAAATGTCCTTCCTTGCTGAAATCAGGTACAAACCACTGATGTCCTTTTGACTGACACCTGACATTCAGCCAGAATTAGGGAGCAGAAAAAAAGGGGAAAAACTCTCAAGTCTTTTGGAAAGTTAAATCATCTTAAAGAACAAGTGATAGATAATTGGTTTGAAAACTATTCCCAATCTAATAATAAAGCAATTAAAACTCCTAGAAAATCACTTTACCATAATAAATACTTCATCTGAAACATGCCAACATTAATGTTCTTTGCCAGTAAACTTTCCCCAGGTAAAATTCCACATTCCATTGCAGCTTTTGCAAAACAACAGAAACAGGTTACAAAATCAGAGGAAAAAGACATCGTATAAACAGACATCTCTCTCACTCCCTGTACAAATAAATATAAAAATGGCTTACTGAACATTTCAAAGCAGCCAACAGTTTTCCCCAACATCTACTTTCAAAGTGTTTGTTCATTAAATGTATTCTGGAAACCACACAGAATCACCAAGATCTTAAGTACCTCCTTTCTGGTTTTGCAGGTACAGACACACTGCTGGAGATGCTTCCTGTTCTCAATCCATAGTCTTCCTCCTCTTCCTCATCTTCTCCATCATTACAGGACTTTTTCACTTTGACTACTGAGCTTACAACAGGCAACCGTCTCTTCCTGGAGCTTTCTTCCTGTAACAAGGAGGCAGCCAAAACAATTCAGTTAGCAGAAAAAGTATTAATAATCCAGCAAAGAAAATATTGCAATTCTACCCATAGCCAGAAGACGGAGAACTTCCATCCGAGTTGCCTGAGTCTAGTCCCACTGAACTGTCTGCAGAAACAAGTGACAGCACCAGAGAATAGGAAAATCAGACATATTTACACTGAAACACCTCATTAAAAATGTAACTGTAAATAACATTTAGAAAAGGAAGAAAAAAATCTAAAATACAGACAGTTTATCCAACATCTACAGAGAAAGAAAGATTATACAAGAAAATTCATACCACCCTTCAAGATGCACCTCTTGAAAATCTGATAGAGAAAAATTAAACCAGTATCAATGAACTTCTCCTCTGTATCAGCTCTCATTTCAGATTAGTGCAAGGATGAATTTCTAGCAAGCTGATGTATTCCAAAGGACAGTAACAGCCATGCAGAGCCAGGATGGTCCAGTTCAGGCAGCACAAGGTCCCTGTTCTGACACAGCTTCTCACCACCAGCACAGTGCTAAATACTTCCCAAAGCACAAGAACTTGTCTAAGAGAAGGCACAATACAGCAAAGGTCCACAGTTCTAAGAAATGCTCCTGAAAAGGCCCTCTTCTGGACATTATTCACAAAATAGCAATAGAAGAAAATTATCACAAGAGCATTTTCCAACATTTCCAACGAGCAAGGTGACTGTCATTCATCAATGACTTACGTACAGCTTTAACAAATCACTATATTCCTTCACTTCATCTTAAAAAAGAAGACATCAGCAGCACTTTGTAAAGCATTCCAGATTTCCAAAAATATTTTTTCTTCTTTAAACAGAACTAAGTATCAGCAAAGACAGAATTACATGAGCAGTAACAAACACATATGCACTTGGAATACAAGGCGTGTAAAATTTCTGCTTTGTTACAACATTAGCAGCCATGGTAATCTTCACTCCTCTCTTAAAGCACTCTTAACTCACTCATATGGAGAGTCTTAAAACTATTACCTAGGACTATCACCCTGCCTAGCTTAGTCTGGCCTCCAAAGGATGCAGGGTAGTCAACCTTTTAGTTTGTCATTGTACACCACTCATCCCAAAGGCTTCTTAAAGCAACCTATCTAATATGCCTATAGCATAGGTGTGAATAAACAGAATCCCAAAATACTGATTTACAGAACTGGGTAAAGCTGGAGATTTACACAGCACTTCTGGAAGATCACAGTCTTCCAATGATCCAGAGATCAATAATTTTATTTCTGATTCATCACATTCATCCTGACAATGTCCTAACCCAGCAGTCCAACTCAATATGGCATGAAGATGTACAAGCTAATTAACTCCGAGATGCAGCAACCTGTCAGGTGATGATGTTCAACTATGCAATCTCTTTTTTATCAGTGGAACTGAAAACTGAAATCCCCAAACCACCGGTATCAGCCAGAGAAGTCCTTTGCTTCATCTTAGGTCAAGATTTTCCTGCAAGTGTACACAGTACTTCAGGTTCCTAGCAAGTGTAAAATATTGCAATAGTTTAGATCATACCAACCTCGCCGCCCACTTTCTCGGCAGTAAGTTTGGAGGTGGGCCTGTAACTTTCTGCTAAGCTGCCAAAGGTTTCTGGATTGCAGAGCTGGCCTGCTTCCAAAGACCTGCAGCTTTGCGTGTCTAACTGCCGGCTGCCCTGTAAGTTGCCCTGCTGTGACAGTCTGTGCCCATGGAGGTTGCCATCTGCACTCCTGCTAGCCGGCGGCCGGTAGATCTCCGCGGAGGGACGGGAAGAACCATACGTTACAGTTACAATAGGTTTCTTCCGTGACAAAGGATTCTCCTGCACAAAGTTTAGGTCTTCATCAATGAGATCGTCTGGTTCAGGTTTAATGTCAATTACAGCCTCAGAAGGTGACAATTCTCTCAAAGGCTTGACTGTAGATGTTAAGCGGGACGCAGAACCATCTTCACAAGACTGCCTGATAAAAGAACAAATTGCCAACTATTAAATCACCTGCAAATAAAGTTCTGGAAAATGAGAACTGTCTTTTAAACAAGGCCAGCAGGGAAGAACCCTAAAGGTATTATTGTTTATGTGAATCTAACACAATGATCACTATTTTTAGTTTGCTTAATTAATATAAGCTCATCTGTTGCTTAAAGAAATGGAAGTGAATTCACGATTTAATGTTTATACAAATTGTAGCTATGCTTTCTTCAAAACTACTTGAACTCTTTGAAGTATCTGTGATCTCAGAATGCCTACTACAGTCACTCAACAACTACTGTTTGAATGTATTATTAGTAAGTAACCAAAAGCTTTACCGTGAAACAGTGTTCTTTTGCTCCTGTGAACTCGTTGAAACTTTGGATTCATTTCTTTCAGTCCGAGTGCTGGAAACTGCAAGAGGTGGCACAATATCCTCACGCCTCCTCTCATCAGTCACACACGAATTGCTTTTGCTGGAGGGAAGGTTGCTCTCAAAAATACTAGATTCTGAAGATTTTACACCGGTCGGCTCTGTGGGGAGAGGTACCTTCAGTTTTACATCAAGCACAGCAGTACAGATTTGGCAGTAAATGTAGCTAAGAAACTGCAAGCAAGACATTGTGCAGATCTGAAAACAGAACAAGCTGAAAGCTGTTTCAGCTGAAAACAGCAGCAAGAAACATCCAGCAATAAACTCCAAACTCGGAAAGAAATTCTTTACCTCAAAATATAAAGGAAAGTTCTAAAGAATCATAGAACAGAATCATAGAATCATCCCTGTTGGAAAAGACCTTTAAGATCACCAACCAATAACCTTATTCTACCAAGTCCACCACTAAGCCATATCCCCAAGCACCACATCTATAAGGCTTCTAAATACATCCAGGGACGGTGACTCAACCACCTCCCTGGGCAGCCTGCTTCAATGTCTGACAACCCTTCAGTGAAAAAAATTTTTTCCTAATGTCCAGTGTAAACCTCCCCTGGTATACAGCTTGAAGCCATTCCCTCTTGTTCTATCACCAGTTACTTGTGAGAAGAGACCAGCACTGTGCCTGTCTGGCACTGAGTCATGACTCAAAAGACCATATAAATTGAAAATTAACAAAACAGGCAGCTAAGATCTTTTTTGAACATGATTATTAGGCTCAAGACACTACACAGACAAGATAATTTCAACCTGAATTTTCTTACTTACCAGTAGTCACAGATCGCAGCTTATCCAAGACACCATGGAGCCTGAAAGAGGTGGAGGACAGGGAGGGAAGCAAAAGAGAAAAAGGAGAAATAAAAGAACTTGAACTTAGATTCAGAATACCCATCTTTCAGAAGCCAGTCATTTATTGAAGACTTCACTTTCCATCAGGTAGTATATATTTGTATTGATAAGCAGATATGGATACTGAATTAAGATTAATAATGGATACTGAATTAAGATTAATAAAGTCATTACATTTGGAATTTAAGCAGGTGCCAAACAGCAGAAGGCATAGCTGCATATAGCTGATACCCAGTTCTAAACATACACATTAGAAAAATCCTGATTTCTCTTCTCTGCTAACATTTGTTTTCTTTACAACTTTGTTACTATTTTTTCAGTTTTGCTTTCATTTACAAAGCCATCAAAGTGTTTTCTGCTACCTATTATTTCTTACTGCATATCAAGCCAAAACCCTTGTACTGGAGTTACCCTTATCAACTTGTAAACCTAACTAATTTGTCCAAGTCCCAAAGCTACTGAGAAAGATAAGAGCATGACAGTGAAACCCATGAATTTTGCCTAGGCAGGCCACAAGAGGGAACAAAGAACATAAATTCCTATGTGCGTGCTTAACTGCACCCCCTTCTTACATATTTGACAAATGCTGGGAAGAATGAAAAACTTTGAAAGTAAACTCAAATTATATCCATACAAATAACACTGTCACATGGAAATCCATCAGTTTAAACAGTAAATGCAGTGAATTTTAATAGCTGGAAATAATTTTCAGGTTTTGTCAGTGTTTATGGTTTCAAAATGGCCCCAACCTCTAAAATGTTTATCTGTGCTATTTAATAGAAAAAAGCTCCTAACCAAAGGTGAAGGAACTTCACCAATCACANGTTTTGTCAGTGTTTATGGTTTCATAATGTCCCCAACCTCTAAAATGTTTCTCTGTGCTATTTAATAAAGATGAAGGAACTTCACCAATCACGTAGGAGAAATACTGGACATGAATGCAACAATTCAGTGTGAAAATTTCAAAGGAACCAAATTGACAAAACAGAAAAATGTAGTATTTCTCTAATCTATACAGAAGAAAATAATGTTCCTTAAAAATTTTTCAGGTTAGCTTCTTGGAAATAAGATTAACTTGAAAAAATACACAAATCTGAAAGCAAGAAAAATCTCTGGAGTGGAATATTTGTTTAGCTACTCTGAAACATGGAGTTAATTAAAGGTTTATAATGTAAGTCAATGTCAGAAAGTGTATGAGAAATACAATGGCTAAGGCTGTCATGCAGCATAGCATAAATTAATCTACACTGTCAGGAGTTTAGAAAAGAGTTCATCTGTTGCAAATTTGTCCTACTCACAATAATCCTGGGATTCTACTTTTCTTCTATAAAGCTGGGTGGTGGCAATAAATAAACAGCCTGAGAGGTGGGAATACCCAAGCATTTGGTGCTAAGCCTTGTCAAACATGGTATACAGAATTAGATGCACTGCTCATCTCTCCTGATATAGTAATTCCCATGCATGACAGCCAGCTGAAACACTATTAGCATAAAAGCAAAGAACTTTGTCTTTGGAGAACTATTTTACATCTAACCACAGTGAGTAATACTCACATGCTCACAGTGGGCTTTGCAAGAAGTTATTTTTTTTAAGTGGCCCTCACCTGAGCACTTCACATTTCATTCAAGAATCTGACTGGACTTACCAGCAAACAAAAGAATACAAAAGAAGAGTTCTTTGCCACTCAGTCTAACTCTTGACAAACTAAAAATAATTTGCTTATTAGACCTGCGAAGTAGAAGTTTTGACTAAGTTACACTATGGAAAGCTAAGTAACTTCTTAGATTCTCAGGTTTCACTTCTAGAAAGCAGTCCTGATTACTGATAAAAAGTGTGACAAGTAGTTTACAAACATACCAGACAGTAAACCTGACAGTGTTGTTTCCAAGGAAGAGGGAAAGGTCTTCTGTCATCTGCTCCTGACTCTTCTTATTGGCCACCATAACCATAATATAATCAGGGAGCTCTTCATCTAATAGAAAGAGAAATATTGACATTTTAAAGTATAATAAATCATAAAAGACATAGCAGATATCCTTAAAAATGGAACTAGATTTTTTTTTTCCAGTTTTACTATAAAGACTCTGTAGCCAGAGGATTAGGCAAGCAAATTAAAAACATTTCCATTTCCTCTGATGTTCAACACAAGTTTCAGCTATGAGTGAGGAATACCCATTTGTCAATTTTACCTTCAAAGTAAGTAAATAAAATGCTAAAAGGACAAGATAAAAGAAAACCACTGTATCCTCAAACAGTAACGACCACCTACAATTTTCATCACTTCAAATATTGCCAAATACAGCCCCTTATACTTGTCAAACTTCCTTTAGTTACACAGGCCAAACAGATAAATATCCCTTTCTCATTTGTGCATTAAACCAATCAACTGTATTCATTTTCAGATTTTTCCATCTATCAGAAACAATCCAAAACTCATCAACACCCAGAGTCTAATTCCCTAACTCCCTAACATACTCAATTTAATACCCAGTGAGAAACCCACTCCCTTGCTGGCCTGCACACACAGGGTACAACTCGTCACCAGAAGGGATAGGAAGGTGCTCAGATTCTGATATGGACACATTAAGGGTTTGGGGGGTTTGGTATTTGGCTTTCTACTTTGGCCTAGCTCTGACCTACTTTGAAGGAGTGCACGGTGCATTTGTTGCTCAAATGCATTAGGCATGCTTCTTGAGCATATACTGCAACTTTGTTTATCAAACACCCTATGCTCTCCAACACCACTCCAGCACACGGATGTAACAACGGAACGCTGATCCTGGGAACTGCCTTCTGAATACAAGAAACAGAAGGGAAAACCAACCAACCAAACCAAACAAAAACAACCACAAGAGGAAAAACAATCTGCCACAGTTTAAATCAAAGATTACTAGTAGCCTACCAGCATCTTGGTGTTAGAGATTTTTTTTTAAGAAATGCAAGAAAAAGCAGGCAAAGAATCAAGGACTGAGAAAATAAGACCTGGAATGATAGTAAAAAACAAGTTACTAAAAAAGGCAACTTTTGAGATAGTGAAAAAGGAAAACCTTAAAATGAAATAATTCTAGCTGCAAGTGCACCTTGTTGGCCCATGTCCAGCTTCTCATCCATCAGCACCCCCAAGTCCTTTTCTACAGGTCTGCTTTCTATCACCTTTTCCCCTGGCTTGTACTGATAATGAGGATTCATCCAACCCTTATGCTAATATTCTTCCTCCTGATTTGGACAAACACCTCACCCTGAATCCAAAAGGCTGTTAAAAAGACACCTGAATTAAGTCTGACTCCATCTCAGGGTGGTCACAGGTAACTGCTGCTCTATCTGCAAGATCTTGCTTTATATAATCTTTCTCCTTGTGCTTCAAAGAAACTTCCTTAAATATTCAGACACATCAGTGATTGTGTTTCTTTCAAATCCCTTGCCACCCTTTCTTCTGGAAAGGGAAGACTGTTAACTTTAGTTATTTCATTTTAGTTCTTCATTCATCAACAACCACGTACTGCCTCCTCTTATTCTTAGGTTATACTTGTTTTGTGAAGTAAATCTTTTTCTTTCACACTAGTCTAGAGCTCCAGGTAATTCATCTCATGCTTAGGCTTGCAGTAACACAAGTAATAATAAATAAACACACTGTTCCACTGACTGGTTTCCTATTTGACAACAAGAAACCTAATGAAAGTTGCTAAACATATGATAAAACTTACCAACATAAGCCCCCAGCTCCTGCAACTTTCCCTTTATAGCACCCTAAAAAATAATGAAAGAGCATTTAAGGGATGGAGCAACAAAACATTTCTAACTGAAAAACACTGGGAAGCTTAGCAAGTTCTCCTCATTAACTGCTCGAACCTACTGGTTTAACACATTACTTTTCCTATTTTTCACTGGTCATGATACAAACGGTTCAGCAGTAAGGGACTGACAGTAGAACAACGAGACCTTCCAGGAACCTCGCACACTGTACTGTATTCCCTATATATCAGCTCCTGGTGGTACCAAGACAATCTCCAAATCATAGACGTCCTTTTAGAAGCAGAGGCCACTGGGGCTCATAAGCTCCAAAGAGAACGAATACCAGATGGTCTGATAAAAGGTCACTCCCGGCTCAGGAAGGGAAAAAAACCTGCCAGGATTTTTAAACCGTGGTTGCTGAGCGGGTGCAGCTGACAAGACCTGATGGTAACGGAGGCTTACACCAGAACGCCCGTCAACGGCTGCTCCCTCTCCCAGCCCATCCCCAGTTCCGGGTCTGCTCCCGGGGGGACCCTGCAGGGAGAGAGCTCCAGCTTCGGGGTACAGATGGCAGCTGCCC
>VWZY01002761.1:0-56549 GCA_013399075.1 Chloroceryle aenea | reverse complement strand
TCTCAAGGTCCTTCTGGTAGTAGCTTTTTAAAAGTAACCATCTGGGAGAGAAAAAGAAGATGCCTCTACCTTTTGGATTAAAATTGAAACGAACTCGACGTTACACAGTATCCAGTAAGAGTTGCTTGGTGGCTCGTATCCAGCTGCTCAACAATGAATTTGTGGAGTTCACGCTGTCGGTGGAAAGCACGGGCCAGGAAAGTCTGGAAGCAGTGGCTCAGAGGCTTGAATTGCGAGAGGTAAGCAAGTCAAGTGAAGGCCTGAGTTTTGTCTCTGGTGCTAGATGACCTTTGTGGTGAATCCTTACCGTTTTGGGTCAATCAGTTTATTTACTGGAGCAGCTATCCTGTCTTCCTTGTTTCTTTACCTTCTGGTCTTGATGAGGAGTTGGATTGCTCAAAACCAGTTGCAAAACATACATTACCGAGCTAGGAAATGCCTGTGGGGAGGGCAAGTGAGAAGTGGCAGTGAATAGAAACTTAGAGCGATAAACAAAGCAACATGATTTTTAAACCTGAAAATGCTGTTTAAAAAATACCACGTAAGCAGCAGTTTCGACTTACTGCAACACGTGGGCAACTTTTAGCTAAGGATATGAAGGAGAGTGTTACTCGGGTGCATGTTGTTGCTTGGGATATTTTTGTTTGTTAGTTTCTTGTGTGGTTTTGTTTGTTTGGTTTTATGTTTGTTTGTTTTTCTGATGGATTAGTGGTGTGAACCTAAAGCACAAAAATGTGCTAAGTGTACCAGTTACCAACTCTTTGTAAAATGCTGGTTCAAATACTGCAAACAGGTCTGCAGATGCTCTCGTGGAGTAAGCATGTAATTAGATTGAGTGCTGAGGAAACAGGATTTGCACTAGTTGAATCTGTATATATACCTTTGAAACCTGACTTTTTCCCCAAGAATTCCTTACCTGATATTTTGAAGGATCCTTTTGCAGCTGAAATTTCCTCTTCTCCCACACAACTAGTGATTATTCATACATCTCCTATAACAAGTTAATTACCTCTGAAATGCTGAGCTGCAAAATGTTGCTTACAGGAATCTGCATGGATCTTTGGCGTTAGGAACCAACAGGCAGACTTGATTGCAGCAGTTGAATGCTCTTGATCCTGTGAAAATTGACATTTCCTGCTGGAGTCTCAAAAGGTTTAGTTGGTTTTGTAGTCATTAACATGTGACAGCATGTGTTCTTTTGGAGGGCAGGAGAGAGAAAACTTCTAAGAGAAGTTGAGGCTTTCTAACAACACTGTAGTGAAAAAGATGCTTTTGCTCTGTTGTGCAGTCTACCATCTGATGGCGTTCTGAATACAGGATTCAAAACCCTAGGCTTAGGTAACCAAAATAGGAGTAATTGTGAAAATACCTGTTATCTAGTAACTGATTTTTTTAAAAATGTGTTTCCATTGTCAAGTTGCTCATAACTTTGTTCAAATATAAAGCAAATAAATTTAGTACTCAATCCTGCAAACATTTATTGCTGTCCCCAGCGTGCATTACTGCAGCATTTCTCAGTAAGAAATGCTATATATAGTGAGTTGTTTCCAGAATGCTTTTTTCTCTGTTTGGAGAACAATAAGTAAATGAAATAGATGTGAAACCATAAATCTCATAAGTGTTTGTTTACTGTGGTTGTCTTCCATTGCAATAGGTATTCTTCTAGATTCTCTGAAGTTTCATTTTACTGTTTTTTGGGAAAACATAATTCTGTGCAACAGTATGACTTCTATTTTTTTTATCTTGCTCCTTCATGCAAAGGCAGAATCTAACTCCTCTCATAGCCTTAGTGTTTACTTAGAACATATCAGATACCATCTATTTAGAATCCAGTTATTGTGTGGAGTTTGTCAGTTTTATCTCTCCACTCTCAGATGTCACTGTAAAGTCAATAGAAGGTAAAGAATGTTAACTACATTTGCTTTGCAAAATGCAAAGCTGTTTTGTCTTCCTGAATGATGACTGGTAGCTTTTTTGAACTGGTCACAGAGCATTGAAGATGCAGGGGTTTTTCCAGCTATTCTTCATTATCTCTTTCTTTGGAGCTACTCCTAAAAATCCGTTTGGTGGAAAAAAAAAGAAAGATGGCAGTTCCCTCAATCAAGAGTCATATATCAGACCAGGGGAGCTGACAGTACACTATTGAACTCTGAGCAGATTCCTTCAGTCATGCATTCTTGCATGGATTATTTTGGCAGGAAAATGCGTTGCAATAAAAGGGAATGGAAAGTAGGGATATAAATTACTTGCCAGAGTTTGCATTCGAAAAATGTTGTTCTGCCTTTAAATAAATTTGCCAAGTGGATGCTGGATCATTCCTGACTGCTTGCTTAGTAGAAACTTTTCAGAAAGAAAAATTTCTTCAGCACTTTGCTTAAATCTGCAAACCCCACATTAGTCCGTGGTACTGTAAAATGCCAAGCATGTCCTATAAGATGTTGAGTATTGCTGATGCACCGAGCATCCTTCAAGCAGGAGTGTGAGTTCAAAGTGTTAAACATGAAGGTTGATTGCAAAACTTAATGAGAGCTCATGTGGCTGTGAAAACCAAGGCATCACTTTTGGATTACTGTAGATGGGCTGCACAGTCAGGACACGTGGTTCCCATGCACCTTCACAACAGGTCGTTGTAGAAGGTATGAGGGGAATCTCCACCATTGTATACACTGAATGGTACGACTTGCAAATACCTTTCTCTCTGGTGTAGTCTGCAAAGACTGAATTTGGAAAGTGAATGGCTTCTGTTTAATACTGTGCCACTTCTAAGATGTTTGTTTTAATAGATCTTCATGCAATTGAGTAGTCTTCAAATTATGCTTGGTGTGACTAAACACTGTGTTTCATTTGATTTTCCAATTAGTACTCCTTAATTTCCAGGTTGTGTACTAATATGGACACATAGTTAGAGTTTAGGAAGTCTTAAGTAAGTTGACAATTTGATTTTTTATTTTTTTTTTATGGAGTGGTGCAGGCTTTACAGAAAAGTGAAATGAATGCATTAAACTAAGAACAACATCTTCTGGTATTCCTAGAATGTGACTCATCAGCAGTGGGTATGTAATCCAGCTCTCTAAAACTGAGGAACTGGGGAAAGAAGCCAAAGTGAACGGGGAACATAAATTACTTACCCTTTGTGGCACTGCCTGTCTTTTATCCTGTGAGAGAACTATAACCAAACCTGATTTATGCAAAAAGCTGCAGTGGTTGTAGAAAACCATTCTGGAATTACAAGTTTTTCTAAACTGCTGAGAACTCCAATTGCTAACACCCCTAAAAAGTATGTGCAGTGCTGCTCATGTTGCATCCAGGGCATAAGTACACAAATTCAATACTTGAAAATATAGAAATGGGGTTTTAAGTGTTAGTAGAGCCTGATATCTATAGGGTATTTGGTAGGAGCTGTTTGGGATCATCTGCCTCTCCTGTTGGATTTTTTTTATTTCTGTTTTCTAATAAAAGTTCTAAACCAGCATGAAGGGGCAAATTCTGCTGCTGTGTACAAGCAGAATCTGACTTAACAGTGCATATGTGGTAGAGATCTGGGACAAAGCACAAGAACTAATGGTAGGGAACTTGGGTGGAGATAATGTGTTGTGCACATGCAAGTTCCTGTGTTTGTTTTAGACGTGGATAGGAAAGAAGGAATCAAGGTTATCCAGATCCTGAATAACTTCAAAGTGCTTAAGAAATACTTCAAGCTGCAAAACTTTGTTCAGAATTCTAAAATATCAGCTCTTGTTTGGAGAAGACACAACAAATACCTTTAATTCAGTGTGCTCATGTCTTAAATAACTGTTGTGCAAATGTAAGGAGTGCTTTTTAAAAGAGGAGCACGTGCAAACATAAATATTCTTACATGTATATGTATACTGCCAGTCATAATGACTGGCAAATAAAGTTGGGCCAAGTCATGACAGAGGGGTCACTAACAATATGTTTACTTTGATACAAAGTCTGATGAAATTTTAGCCAATGTTTGGAAAAATAAGAGGAGAAACAGTGCTGATAGTTGAACTGCTCACTGAACCAAATTTTCATTAAAATTAGGAAAGGAGAGATTGTCCTGGAGGAGTGCATATAAAAATACAACCCTTCAGAGTGTAATCTAATAAAAGAAAAATGTTATTTTATTGAAAAAGAGACTTGACTCCATCTTAAAAATGAACAAATTATAAGTGTGCTGTAATAGTAATTTAGGAATCATGATAAACTGAAGGACAGAGCAGTCAGACAAAAGTCAGTGATTGCCTTGTTGCAATTATTGTAGTTGATTTTTCCTGAAGGAAAGAAGCTATACATTCAGAGATAGGATTTGCACTCAGTCTTATTACACTGAGCAGCACAAAATTAAGGTTTTTCTATTAAAGCAGTGATCACAATTAGGCAGCCTTGCCCCTGATTTCTTTAGCTTCTTAACAAAGTGAGGTCAGAATTTGAATATACCACTTAACTGAATTTTTTCACTGTTGCAGTGTCTGTCAATCACTGTACAATTTTATACTAATTTTTGGCAGGTTTTCCTTGCTTCTGAAGCAAAGTCCTTTGGTTTTTTGTTTAGTACTTTTCAACTACTTTGGAATTCTGCATTTCCCAGCTGTAAAGCAATCAGAATTTAAGCTTCTGATGAATGGGAACATGGTTAAGTCCTTTTAACATCAGTGATGTCTAAGGTGTGAGTTAAAAGCAGATGTGTGAGTCCATCCTCCTCAGAGCCTTGGACAAGGCGAGGAAAAAGTGACATTGAAAATGTTTCTACATTTCTTGGTCATGTTGATGACTGACCTGTTTTTGCAAGAGGTTGAAGTGTGTTTTGGGTATAATCTCTTCTATGCACTCTGAAGGTATTTCTCTCTACATTTAAATTACCAGTGTACCTTTGTCTTACACCACCTTGCTTGTCAGGAGACCAGTTGTTCAAGGTATTTGAATGATGTAAAGCACAGTGATTGTGATTTCTGCAATGTTTTAACTCGAATAAATGGGAATATGCCAGGTGACCTTGCAAAGTATTGATTTTGTTTATTTCTTATCCCTGCTGCTTTGCTTTAAGCTATGGCTGGAAATTCCTTTGTTGAAATAGCATTTGTGGAACCATACTGGAGTAGTTGGGAGTAAAGACGTGTGGGTGGGTGTTGGAAAAAAGGTTTCCATAATGAGAGAACTAAGACTTGAGACTGACCTCTCTGTGTTCTTACAGCTCCCCTGCTAAATACCCGCTCCTGCCGCTGCAGTTGAGGATCTTGACAGTACCAGAAGAAGAAAAATAGTATAGGCAAAAGTACCCTGAACTGAGCAGCTCCCAGATGGGGAAGGGAGAGGGGTAGTATGGGGGTAGTATGCAGCAGAGTGCAGCTTTCCTCTCGGGAGCAATGCTGTTGCATTGGTGGGGTTTTTATTTCACCACTTCCAGAAGTCTGGATTTTGTACAGTGGCCAGTCTAGGCTCCTCAAAATCCTTTCTACCCTACAGACTGGGAAGATTTGTGGAGGAGGTTTTCTGCTGTGATAAGAGTGGAGTTTCTGGGGAATATTCAGAGCCTTTTGTCTCCTTTAGTTCTTGCCATTGGGCACAGGGTAGAGGCTTCACTTGGTATCTGGAAGTCAGGCATAACACAAGCCTATTGAAGCAGTTCTCCTGCATGCAGTTTATTTAAACTGGGACATCTTGATGGCAGGAGCTATTTTGTATCCAAGCTAGACACAGTGGAGACCTAGGGCTAACTGGGATTTTTAAGTCTGACTGCTGTGCTTACACTTAAATGATGAGAAGGTGTTTTCAGCACTCTCTACAGGAAAGTCTTGTTTTGGCTTGGTTTATTTGTATGTACCAGTGTAAAAGAAGAAAAGCCTGAAAGCATATTTTCAGTGCATTTTTGTGTAAACCCTGTTATTGTTTGTTTTGGTGGTGGTGGTGTGTGTGGTTGGTTTGTTTTTTTTTTTTAATTTATTTCTTGGCTCATCTTAAGATAGTACTTCTCCAGGTCACAGGATCCTTGAAGCAGGTAGCAGATTGTGTTAATTAGAAGAGACTGTCTTAGCAATGAGAAAACAATTCTTTTCACCAGTCTATTTGTAACCTGTGAAATATGCTGTGAGAGTTATAATATAGGATATGGAAATTAGCTGGGAAGTATATAATAAAATGCATAGGTTCCAAGTAAACTTCAAACTCTGCTGTGCCTTGGGTGTGCATGCTAAAGGCTATTTGTCCTACCTGGTTCAGTCCACAAAAATGTGGTTGGGTGCTTTTTCTGTTAGAGTGAGGGTCTTCAGAGAACTTTTTTTTTTTTTATGATGACAGTAACAGTGTTGTCTCAAAATTCCAGGGAACATAACTTTTTCTTTATACTGTATTGTCAGAAAGTGGAAGGTACAATCAAGTTTGAAAATCATAATAGGTGCTGTTAAACCCAAGTAAGAAGATTACTCATATTTGATATCTGGCAGGTACTTTTGTAAGTTTTATTTCTTTTCTAGGTAGTGTAAACTGTGACCAAAATAGACCCTGAGGTTCTGTAATAAAACTTTTTTTTATATCCTACTAATCAGAATAACTGATAAATGCAAATTATGTTTATATCAGAGCTAAAGTGGAATAGTAGGGGTGAGGCTGATCCATATTAAGGAAATAAAATGAAATGCTGCTATTAGTTGTATCTCACTAGTATCAGGCAGTTGGTACAGGGAAGAAGGGCTATCTTCTTGATTCCATTTCAAATTACAAACCAGATGAGGACCAGCAATGTGTGTTCAATAGACGTGGGAACTGCTGAGAATTTTAGGATTTACAGCTCACTCTTTAACGGGTTTGTAAAAGAACACTTCACAAAACAGAAGTGTTCATTTACATCCAAGAATTTCTCAGTAAACTGTTTCTTGTTGTTAGCACCAACTCTATAATGACATAGAACCACGTAATAGTTGGAGTTGAAGGCACCTCTGGGGACTGTATGATCCCACTTGCTGCTCAGGAAGGCCAGCTTGGATCCAGCGGCTCAGGGATTACTTGGAGAAGTTTGAATGTCTCCAAGGATAGAGATTTGGCACCTTTTTGGGTGACCTGTTCCAATCATTGGCTAGTCTTCGAATGTTTTTGTTCCTGATCTAATTGTAATTTCCCATATAAGAGCTGGTGTCAAGTGCTTCTCATCCTTTCACTGAGCACCTCCAAGAAGAGTCTGACTCTGTCTTTTCTATACCACTGTTCTTAGGCAGTTGAAGTCCACAGTAAGATTTTACTTTAGTCTCTTCTTGAGGCTGATCAGCCCCACTTCTCTGACTCTCATCGTGCCAAGAGATACAATACAGTCACCTGCAGTAAGGTAGTTTTGTGACACTCATACCTCATGAAGCCCCTCTGCTTAGCCTAGGAAGTCTAGTTGACTTCATAGATGATGTCACTCCACTCCCACCAGCGTGTGAGCTCTAATAGTGTGTTGGGCTTTTGGTATTTTTGCATTCTTGGTAACTCTTGACCTTTTATGCAAAACTCCTTCCTATTCGTGTCCGTAGTGATAGAAAGCAGCTAGGTAGAAAGGAACTGTGTAGAAATTGCATGATTGTTTTATTTGTATTTGATTTTCTTCAAAGGGGTTGAGTCATGAATAAGTCACCAAAATAAATGAACCTCAAAGTAGTGTTAATCTTAACAGGTTAACATATTTTAAGAATTATGTCATGACATTCTTTTTGGCATTGGATGTTGTCCTGAGCTGCTAATAATAAAATGTTTTAGCAATGAATAAAAAATGGATTCTATTTTAATCAGTGTGAATATTCTAGGGTGCATAAGCTCCTCTGAAAACTCATAGGATCAAATTCTGTCCTTGAAGTTAAGTGAAAAGTTTGCATACAAGTCAGAAGACAGGCTTTGGTCTGCAGTGTTTGTTTGGCTTTCATTTCATTTTTGATAGCCCAGACTGAAGGACTTCGTAAGGGGAGCTACTGTGGCAGAAAAAAATCTTGTTGTAAAGATACTCTAGATTCCAGAGAATACTTTAAAATGTGGAAACATTTTTCTTAAGTCTGTTGTGCCAGTAACTACTTGGTTCTGTCCACAGGCAAGAAAAAGAGCTTGGTGTTTGAAGCAGACCAGTACAAGTGATGATCATGCCTTAAGAACGGGCTATACATTCAGTCTTTAGACTTTGTAGAACCACAAGTATCTTGCATCAGAGAGTTTGAAACAGTGGTGGTGTTAACAAAAGTTTGATCTTCTTTTGTTACGTGCCTGTGCTTCTTCGAAGCTTAAATACACCGAGGCTGCAGATGAAAGTTATTCAAACAGTTGCCTAGAAATTTTTGCTTACATTTCTATTTTGTTTCCAAAAGTGCTTGTGTGGTATCTATTACAGAAGCTTTGTTCTTGTGTTCCTGTGGTTCTGTAGCTGTTACCCTTTGGATTCGGTCTGCCTTGGCCTCTGCTCTCGCCCAGAAGGCTGTGGTTCAGTGTCTCTGATTGCTCACAGCCTGGGGCTTGATGTGGCTGACCTGGTGGGCAAGGGGGCTTGCCCAGCAAAGCAGGCTGGCTTGTTTTGAACTCTTCCTAGCAATTTTTTACATGCATTCCTGTCCTCATTCAGTATGTTTTATACTTTTCAGTGTGTAATGTTACAGTGATGTATTTCTTTCTTAATGGAGTCTGTGTAGTACTACTGTTAAAATTCCTAACATCTTGTGGAATCATAAGATACTGTCTTAATATATATTGTCTTCTCAGTGTCCTTGTGGGGTGCTGGAGGTTACCACACGCTGTATCTTATGGCTGGGGGATTGAAACACAGAAATAAAAAGATGTTGTGTACAGTATCAGCAAACTTTGTGCACTTGAACTGAGAAATACAGAAAGCAGTGTTTATAGTATTTGTATTCAGAGACATATTCCTTTTGTCCTCTTAAAACTGGAAGTATTTATGATTTCTTAAATTTGAGTCTTGGTATTCAGAAGTGAAGGGCACACAGTGTCCAAAACCCACCACCAATCAATTAAAACTGTGTTGTTGCTAATTCAGAGAGGGGTAAAGAAGTACATTCTGCTACTATGTAATGTCAAAAGAACATTATGCCTTAGAATTGGCTCGAATTTCCCAGTTATGCTAACTTCTCAGAGAAAATAATTTTGTGGAATAGTTGGTTTTCTTAATTTAATGCTGCACCTTGACTTTTGTGCCCAAAATTGCTGAATGATCTGTGCTGCTATCGATCACTGACTCGACTGCTGTCCGTGAATTTGGGACATAGCATACACACCCAGGTATGTACATGTTTCAGATATGTATATAGACAAGTTTTCATAGGAGAGTACTGAAGTGGCCTTTCTCTACCACTACCTGTCACTCCCCAATGAATTTCAAACCTGTGCCCCAGAGCATCGAAATGCTAGAGCTTCTGAGAAGACAACAGTAAATACTTTGTTTGATAGGTAGACAATTTTTACAAGTCTAATTCCCACAAATTATTGATGTTAAAAAATAACTCTGATGAAAAGTCCAGTGTTTTATAAAACTTCATCCTTAATAACTTTGTTTTGCGTACGTTGAAACCATCTCAAAATATATCAAGAAAATGTTTGGATTAAAGGTCTTGGCATTGCCACCATTTCTGGGTATAATAATGTGTGCGTAGCAAGGACGTGGAGAATTTCCATGGAAATGCTTACAGATGTAACTGGTAATTCATAGCATCCCCTTATCTCCCTCCCTCCTTTAAATACTTGTAGCTACGATTTCTACTTTTGCTATGAGGATTACCTGAATATTTCCCAGTCCACACCTGTTTGCTGGTCCAGAATTGAGTAAGTACTGCAGGAGCAGATTTTAATCAGTTGAAACATAGTGGGGAAATTCAAATTTGAATGAGTGCCTCTGTAGCCTGTATTTAGAACTATAATGTGGAGTGATAGAAAAATATTCGGGTCCAGACTCCTTCTCAGAGGAGATGTAATAAAAGTTAGTGTGTGCTGCTCAAGATGTCATCCAGTGGCACTTTAGCATTCCACTGATGGACATCCCTCAGCCTCTTGGGGCAATCTATTCCACTGCATACTGTATTTGTGGGGTTGAGCTTGGTCAGGCCTTGCCTGCCCAGGAAGGTAGGTTGCTGCTGTATTTGGTCATTTTCCTGCTAGTGGGATGAGCCAGACGTGTGCTGTAATGAGCTTGTCTTTGACTGACCAGCTGTTCTTCAGCATCCCATGGTTCAGCCTGCCACACTTTACTCTCCTGCCGTCCGATGTCATTTTCTCTTTGCCCTCCTGACTTCCCTTAATCTTCCTGTGACACATAAGGGCTTACTACTAATATCTGTGAATTGCCCCACCAGGGTCAGGGCCTGTTTACCAAACCTCCTCTTTATTTGCAGCATTTTAGATGGGGGACCCAACACACTTGGAAGTAACATCTGCTTTCGATACTGTCTCTCCAGCTCTCAAGTTTCCAACAACCGACAGCTTTAGTCTGTGTTTTAAAACCTTTATTTCTCAGTAGTAAGACTTTCATACAATATATTTTGTCTAACATCACAATATTAACTTTTTTCACCCTTGGAATGCCTGTTTTTCAGATCACCTATTTCAGTCTGTGGTATTATAACAAGCAGAACCAGCGCAGATGGGTAGATTTGGACAAGCCTCTGAAAAAGCAGCTGGACAAATATGCCTTGGAGCCAACCGTGTATTTTGGAGTAGTGTTCTATGTGCCTACAGTTTCTCAGCTTCAGCAGGAGATTACCAGGTAGACTTCATACTTGTGTCTATAATTTCACCATTCTAATATGTAGGGTTTCTTTAAGAGTCGTCTGCTTTCCCCTCCACCACCTCTGTAGAATTTATTACTTCAGGCAGAGTTTACGTTCAAAGCTGTGTCTTTATTTCCCTTTTGAATATTTCAAGTATGTGATAAACTGAGCAAAGTACTAACTTTTTGGTGATCTTAGGAATCTATTCAAACCTGTTTTCAGTAATGGGCATACTTGCGTGGTCAGACTTTTAATTGTTTTAGTCCCTTCATGTTTATCTCTCTCTTTTTTTTTTGTTTTGAAGAGCTCCACGTTGCATTCAGGGATGTCTATCCTGCACAAAAGCACATAAAGATTTTATTGAGCTATGCTTTCCTTTATTTTGTTTTCAGTGCTTTCTGTACTTTCAGTACAATGCATTGGCAAACTACAGGATAAGCTTCAGCCTGTGATTTTTTTGTGTATCACTAGGCAATGAGGATGGTGTGAGCTTTGATACCGTATGCATTTCTGCTGTGAATCTGGGGAACCTCACAAACCTGGTGCTTTTTGAAAAGGAAAATTGAGCATATATACTGACTGGTTACTCCTGTGGGCCTACTTATTAGCTTCTAGTGTCTTTAATGTGTGTACTTGTTCTGATCTAGGTATTGACAGGTAAATAAGTACAGAACCAGTAACTGGATTACAAACATTTACTTCAATTAACCCGTTTAAGCTGGTAACTAAAGTTGGCCCTTTGGCTGGGGAGTTGAACCAGATGATCACTGAGAGGTCCTTTCCAGCTTCATTTATTCTGTGGTCACACGAAACTGTCTTTACACTGTAGTGCTAAGACACCTTGCCAGAGACCTTTCCCACAAATTGTGGCATGGAAGCTTTTGAGGGAGATAAGCCTCTTGGTGCAGCAACTGGTGCTGTTACTGCTCAGTGCCCGACAGATTTAGGTTTTGGTTTATGTGTGATTTCTGAAAACTGTGAAGTTTTCTTTCTGAAAACTGTGAAGTTTTTGGGCTTTTAACTGGCAATTTTACTGGCTTAAAAAGTCATTCTAGTGGGTTGTTTTTTTTGTTTTAATCTTTTCTTCAGATTCTGTGCTTGCTTGTGTACAAGGATGCATTAGAGTAAGATAAATGTCATGGTGTTGCACTGAAGAGCTACGTTGCCTGAAAAACTTGACTATTCTCTGGCATTTGTTTACAGAATATGATGTTTGTGCTGGAGCTTTAACAGCAGTTTTGCAGTCTGATGCCACATAGAAGTCAGGAATTTATGTGCTAGCTTTATACTCAAGTCCTAGAGGGTGGTACTTGCTTTGATGTACGATAGTGAGAGACTGGATTAGTTTCAGAAATCTGTGGATTTTCTTCATGGCTTTTAAATATAAATGAGATCAACTGGGTTTAAGCAAATTATGTATTTAATGTATACTAGGAAATAGAATTATGACAAGGGGATGGTATCATGCAGTAGTATCAATTCCTTCTCTGTATATTTACTTTTAATAGCAGTTCTGTGGAAGGAGCTTACATTCTGGTGCTTGACTGGATGACATGCGGTGCCTTTTTCCTTTCTATTTTGTTGTTGTTGTTCTTTTGTTTTGATTTGTTTTTTTTTTAAGGCCTGTGTTTAGTCCCAGCTCTTTAGTGTGTTGGATGTTATCTGCTGTCATGTGGCATACTGATTTTTTATAGTAGGATCCAAAGTAGTCCAAATTATATTTTTAAAAGGTCACTGTATTTCACAGACTGTTAAATAGTGGAGGAAGAGAGACATCTGTGGCCCAATGGAAATCTGTGTGGAGTTTACCTGACCTTTCTAATCACTGGATTAACTGCAGCCTATGTTTCCATGTTCTCAGTATTAAAGCCTTACTTCACAAGAGTTAACATACAATATGAGGGGGTTAAGAAGCTTTTAAAACTAGTCTTATAGAAAACTGTCCCCCTTGGCAGCCTGTGTAGCTATAATGGCATTTTTGAGTTTTAAGGTGTGTTGGGCTCAAGGTGAGGTGTTCCCTGCATAACTGAAAGGTGCAGAAGAATTCAAGAAGGAAGTGGTTTAGACTGTGAACAAATGCTACAGGCAGTGGTGGTTTCATGTACAAGAGATGACAGGAAAAGGTCATACTAAGGGAAAAAAATATGGTGCCTTGAAGTGAGAACGAAATGTACTCAAAAGTTGCAATGTAAATATGGAAGCCACTGTTGTGATTGAAGGATGTGCAATGTTAGCTCTGTTGGAAGAGAATGCAGCAAGAGAGCAGCAGTGTACTGAACATTGTTAAGAGGAGATAATATTAAGGAACTAAGAGGTAAAAATAAAAACTTCTGAGGGTAAAGTAGTAGAAGTTGTGAAGATCCTTTGTTTTAAGAGGTAGCAGGATTTCATCCTGCAGTGATGCTCGAAAGCTAAGGGAGGAGTTAACAAAGACCATGAAATAGTGGGTGTAAATAATGAGGAAGACTACTCTCCACACAACCCGGGGAAGGCAGAGTGGAATAGGAAATGCAGGCACGTTCATCTGCACTGTTTTCAAAGCAAGCAGCCCATGTCAGCTTTCTCTGTTTTCCCACGCAGGTATCAGTATTATCTGCAATTAAAGAAAGATATCTTGGAAGGCAACATTCCTTGCACACTGGAGCAAGCAATACATCTGGCTGGTTTAGCTGTTCAGGGTAAGTAAGGCAATTGTGAGAATTAGCTAATGTAGCATTAGAAGTTTGGGTGATTTTATACTGCATGTTGTCTGTCTATTGCTCAAAGACCCAATTCAGAAAAGCCTGCCCCTTAGAACTTTGTCATGGGGGCTGAGGAGGGGGAACAGTTGGAGCAGTGGCCATGAACTTGCTGGTATTTCTGTACACCTCAGAGGTGTAGCTGTGTATTTAACACGTATTTTCAGGAGCTGGGTTTGTATCAGACATCAAAATTCCTTTGGGAGCAAAGGCTTTAATCATCTGCTTACCTCCAGAGACTGTTCATCTGTTTCTGTTAATGAAGACACTTTTATTCTGACATGGATACAAGAGAAAGAGACATTTTTTAATAAATAAACAAATTTGAATGTACAGTAGCACTTGTCCTAACACCTAGGATTATTTTAAGATAGTATGCAAGTATGCAATTCCTATGTTCAGATCTCTCCCAAAGACCATTTCTGTGATGCATGAAAATGGCTGGGGGAGCTGGGGTCTGATGGGACAGAGTATACACCAGAGAATCACCAGTCCTAAGTCTGTCTGCTGTTCCCTGCTAACATGCTCGTTCCATCTTAAATCTCTCAAAATGAAAGTTTTTAATGGCAACAGTTTTGCTTGGTGTGTTTGTCTGCTGCTTCACAGGCAATACCACTCCAGTGTATCCAGCAGAAATTGTAAATCTGCCAAAATTGAAAGGGACTTAAAATCATGGCAGTACATACAACTGATGGTGTGGGCTTTTCTTTCTGTAAAAGTATGTGTTGGTAGTAAAAAGGATGATAAAGTTTTTTGAAAATGTGGTTACCAGTGGAATAGGGTGATTTGTATTAGTGCCTTGTTTATATAGCAGTGAATCTCTTTAATCCAGGCCAGGATTTAATGGCCTTCCACTGACAAAATCTTGCGTTGTTATTTTCCTATCTTTGGACAGTGTCAATGTCTCTGTTTAGTGAGTTGTTTATAGAAATCTTTCAATATAATCCTCTTTCCAGATGGAAAATATTTATCCTTTTAGCTTTCACATTCCTTTTTCAGTCTTGTATAAGAGAGAAACTGCATGTGTTGATAACAGTGAAAGAGCACCTCAGAAAAAATGCAGGTTCTAAACTAATGTGCTCTGATGACTCAAGTAGCTCATATGAAGTAGGTTAACTAATTTTAGCTGGTGAATGAACAGAAGCAGTTTGCTGTTTAGAGTGAACTGGCTTCATAAATGATCCATATCTGAAATAATTACAGTTGGCTAATATTGAACACTGCTGCTTTATCTCAAGTGCTATGTTTGTGTAGTGTGTCACAAGTTCTCCCCTTTCATCATAAATAACTTGGATGTTAGTTGTTAATGCTTAATACAAATTTGGTTCATACAAGGCTCTAAAATTACACTATTATGGATGAGAATCAGTGGTAATGTAAATAGGATCTGTTTACTTGGGGATTGTCTTTATATGTTTGGGAGCAGCTGTTCCATACGGGCTCTAGAGTTACTCTTGTGAAACTTTTCCAATCTAAACCACTGTATTTCTCTTCTTTGAAATGCTGGCTAGTTGTTTGTTTGGATTTTTTTTTTTTATTTTACTTTTGGAAATAGAAAAAGAGGCAAATTCCTTGGGATGCCCTTTGGCATGATGTAAAATCAAAACTCTTATTAAAATGGAAACTGTTAAGTGCCTTCTGACCATGCCCCTGAGTCTGGGAAGGGTTCTAGATCCCACTTTCTGCATGTCTGAGTGTAGGGAGCTGTAGAAGGATGCTCCAGCTGCTTCTGTGCAGCAGAGTGATCTACTGGAGCTACTACTGCAAGTGATTTAGTATCTGACTGGAGAGAGTGAAGAAGATGGAGCCAGTCTTAGGCAATGGGCACAAACTGAAATACAGGAAACTGCCAAACATAGTAAGAGCTCTCTCTTTTGAGAGTGGTGAGACACTGCAACAGATTGCCCACTGAAGATTTAAAGTCTCCATCTTCTGTAGTCAAAACTTGAGGAGGCTCTGAGGCAATCTGCTGTAGCTGACCCTGCTAGGGCTAGATCTCCAGGGGCCCCTTGCAACCTCAACCATTCTGTGATTAAAAATAAACAAATAAAGCCCCAGGGAACAAAGGAAGTTGGAGTAACACTGATTGTTTCATGAGTTCTTCTTTCCTATCCACAAGGAGTGTTATCAGTTTTTCCAAACAAGGTAAAAAGGTGGAATGTGTTTTAATTTTTCTCTTCATAAACACTACTGGTTAATTTGTTCCATTGATTTTCAGATTGTAGTTCAACTGAATGGAGATTTACTACTTGGAGATCCTGCTGCAGTTACTCTGATACTGAATCATTTTGTTACAAATGTTTGAATTAAAAAATGTTTTATTTTTTAGCTGACTTTGGAGACTATGACCAGTATGAATCTCAGGAGTTTCTACAAAGATTTGCTTTGTTTCCAGTGGTAAGTACTTAATCAATTTAAGAATTTAAATTTATCAATTTAAATTTAAATTAAAATCTTTCTTTAGATGGGTAAATGCAAATCATTATTCAAGACTCCATTATCAAATTCAGTAAAAGGTTTCTTTGACACCAGAGTGAGATGTGGTATCTTAAATTACACAGAAGCAAACATGTTGCAGGGTCTTTTCAACCTTATTGTATGTTAGCCTGAAGAGAAGGGTAGGATGAAGATGGGAAAGTGAGTAAAACCACTTCAAAGCAGTGTTTGTCTTGTTTGTGTGCACATTACAGTATATAAGCTTCAAGACTAGAGTGGAGGGTTAATTCACCTGTGTAAACAAACTGTAACCATGCTGTAAATGCTATCTTACCTTAAGGGTTGGCTACAAGAAGAAAAAATATTGGAAGAAGCGACACAGAAAGTTGCCTTGCTACATCAGAAGTACAGGTAAAACTTCTAAAGCTATTGGTTAATTTTGATGTGATTGCTCAGGAAGCTGGGAATCTCAGAATGCAGTTGAACTGCTTTCACTCCCATCTAAATGTGTTTTTCAAGGATTCTGCTCCATTAAAATGACAAGAATTTTTGCTGAAGGAAAGGGAACATAGAAAAGAATGACTGTTAAAATAAATAAGAGTCTTCTGCTTGAAAATTAACAACACAGGACACAATTAAATAGTGTGACTTCACTTGTATAATCTTTCTGAAACTTGTTTATATGAAGCTGTGACCCAGGTAAGGATGTTTCTTGATAAACAACATTGGCAGATATGGAGGGCAGCAGAAGTGTAGAGACAGTCACTGGGCCAGAATGTTTTGATCTTAAGTGAAAGGTAGCTAAGATGCAGTAGTCTAAGACAAAGGAAAGTTAAGTTCTCTGTTGTCAGTTCATCTGTGAAAAGTGTTTGTGGCTATGTAACACTGGTTATTCTTTCCTGTATTGTTTTAAAAAACATTTTGAAAATTTCAAATCTGTTTAACTTTGAAATGCTTTTTTAACAAGATTGTATGCTTAAGGTTCAGCAAAGAAAATTTATGACATTAGGAAAAAGTGAAGAAGCAGAGAGATTGATGATTGAGACATAAGAGTGAGCATGACAGGATTTTTCTGGTAGAGATAATGTCTTTTTTGAGATCAACTGAGGTAGGTATTAGGCTTTTAATCCCTGTGGCACCACTGCAAGTCTGTGATAAAACTGTCTTTGCCAGTTGGTCTAATTAAACAAAACATTACATTTACCTACAGATCTTGTCCTTACGTTTTCAAATCATTGCAGTTAAAACTTTCAGCATTTAGAAAATGAGACTCTTTCCTGAAATATGAAGCATCAAAGATCATATTGGTTCTAAAAACATAGGCTGCAGTAGGAGAAATTCAGGTCTTTAACACCTGCTCCAGAACAGTCATTTCTGAGAAAGTGAGAAAATCCAGTGACAGTGATGGATTTGAAGAAGGGGATCCTGTCTGCAGTTAGCAAAGATGGTAATTTTAACTGGTCTTTGCTGCCATTTGCCTGAGAGAATGAACTTACTGGAGTCAAAGTGCAAAGGCTGAGACAAATATATCAGCCATAGGTACAGATGAAAAGAGCATGATTTGATGGGTGCCCAGGTACCCTGAGGATGCTTTTAAAGTGTTGACCATGTCAGTCAGAAAAAAACCAAAGAGGATTTTTTTTTTTGACAATACTAGCTGATCAATGTTTTCATTCACAGAGGCCTTACTCCTCCTGATGCAGAAATGTTATATATGCAGGAAGTGGAGAGAATGGAGGGCTATGGTGAAGAGACCTATCCTGCAAAGGTAAACAGGGCTTTGTTCTCTGTCTCAGATTGCCTCCTAAATAAAACCCAGGGCCCACAGCATCCCTTTTCTCCCCCAAAACTGTAAACATAATTTCTTCTCATGTAACTTTGCTTTCAAAGACTTTTTTCTGTATTTATGTAACTTTTTTTGCAACTTCTTACAGGACAGCCAAGGAAGTGACATATTCATTGGAGCATGTCTTGATGGTATCTTTGTGAAACACAAAAATGGTCGTCCTCCTGTCATATTTAGGTGAGTATTGTTCTTTCTTAAAATATCACACTTCATGTGTGTTTCTCATGAGCATGAATTACCCTTAAACACGTTGTGTATTTATTCATTTGATAACCCCAAATATAGTAGTAGTCATGCTACAGTGAATATTCAAGTCCATGGGAATTTTTCAACATATGTGCTGTAGGATGAGTCTCTTTAAGCCAGATGAATTCTAAGAGATGAACATTGAATACATATTCCATTGCAAGACATTTATTGAGTCAAAAAGGAGCAATTATCTGCGTGTAGAATATCTTAAACCTTGGGATGGACACATCAATTTATGTAGAAATATTAAATTGTAAAATTATCCAGGACTTCCTTTTATATATTATATGTAAAACAAACAGAGGAGAGTTACAAAGATTCACAGAATGCCCTGGGTTGGAAGGGACTTCCAAAGTCCAACCCCCCTGCAGTAAGCCAGGACATCCTTAACTAGATCAGGTTGCTCAGAGCCTCCATGACAGCATTTGTTTCATTATTTTGGATTCATAATTTTTTTTTTAGTACATTATTTAATGGTATGATAGTTAAATCATAGACTTGGCATGTCTGCAACTTACCTAACAGTTAAAATTTGGTCATCACATGAAATGGCCTGGTTCTCACTGACTTCAAGAGGGGTTGCTCGTGCATCTTCAGACAAAATTTGGAATAAATTTGTAAAAATACCTGTCAAGGTTATTTTAAAATGAATCTGTAATTATCATTAGAAGAAGAAAAACTTTATTCTTAGCTAGCTTTAATCTTCTAGCATTGAATTTTTGACTGAATGTGATCAGAATCTTGATATCCTGAGGTCCAACAGTTACTGGAACACGTGGTGAATTTCTGGGGTTAGAGAAAGTAGCAACTGTACTTCTTTCTGTTAGTGGTTTTGATCAATAAAAGTTATAAAATAAGTACTGCTATCTGTCCATCACAAAAATCTCTCTTGTATGATGGTAGGAGAGCTGATGCTGAGTTCTTTTTAATTGTGAAGAGTGGTAGAAGTGCCCTACTCTGCTTTCTTGCAGAATGAAGCAACAACTTCCAAGCACACAGAGAACACTAAAGCTTTGTCCATGCCTTTCACATAATTTCCCAAAGAATTATGCAAGCAGTGCCTGTGTAAACATAAGAAAAAAGTTGCACATTGGAGAGCATCAGCAAGTATTCATATTCCAGCTTCAGGATCCAGTTTTCTCTCTATTGCTTATTCATTGTATGCCTATGGGCAGTTCTACTGCATAGATACATCGTGGTATCTGGGTGGCAAAAAAGCCCAGACAAATGACCCACTAGTACAATTTATAAAGGCTGGCTTATACTTCAGATTGGTACTTTCATAATTATGCCCATAAATGCCTATGAAACGAGCCCTTGAGTTTGTTCTGTCTCAAAATGGGGAAATGAATGTTTCTCTGCCTCATGCATATGAGAGCGAGTAGCTGTAGAAAATGTTATCAGCCACATCTGCATAATAAAAACACATAGAAATACCTGTAGAGAGTCCTGTATGCAGATCATGCTTTTTCCCTGTTTCTGCACCACCAAATACTCTCTAAGAAACCAATGATAGAAGCTTTATTGACACTAATGTAAAGCTAATGGTTCAAACTACATATACATTTTACCAGATGAATAAATAGATGGTATTGTATTTCTTGCAGTCAGACTTCTCCTCATCTGTCAGTATGCAAGAGCATTCTAGAAAATGTGTATGATAATGCCTTAATGGCTTTGTCAACTGTAGATTATTTATTTTTTCCCCTAGAATGTATTATTTGTTTTCAAGCAGTTGGGACTTTATAACTTACTGATAACTAAATTTGTCTAAATTTGAATTTTTAATTTTTGTTTTTAAAGACACTTGGAAGAATTTCAAGAAGTCAAATAATAATCTTATTACTGTACATGTTGTGCATCTTCAAAACTTAGTCACATATATGTTTTCCTTTCAGCAGCCATTTAATGGATGTGGAGTCATGGTCTGCAACTTGTTCAGACAGATTAATTTCCTTTTTATTTGTCCTCAGTTCTTTATCCATATTCTTGGAGGTGGTTCTGTTCTTCAGTTGCATTTTTGTGGTTTGAAAATCAGAGATTGCCAGTCATGTTCTATCCCTTTTGTCTGCAGGTGGCATGATATTGCCAACATGTCCCACAACAAATCCTTTTTTGCACTAGAGCTAGCAAATAAAGAGGAGACAATCCAATTCCAAACTGTGAGTAGATTTTTACTTCTTTTCTTTCACTAAGGTGTCAGTAAATAAAAACATAAATTAAGACTGCTAATTTATCTCAATAGATAAAACCTATTGTTTATATATTGAACAGCTTTGCACTGTGTGAGTGAGTCAAAAGTAGTAATACTGTCTCTGGCTAGCTTTCTGTGGGAAGGCATTAAAAATATGACTTTTTGTGTACATACTCAACATGAGTTTGGTTCAGCTAATCAATAAACATTTTAATCCATTCCAGTAACATTTATAGCATACTTTTTTGACTTTTAAATCAGTGTCATTTAAAGATAAATATGATCTTAGAGCTTTGCTGGAATGGGCCACAGCATTCCTTGCAGAATTAATTTTATGTAACACATAGCAGTTGCTGTTGTCAAGCTTGCAGCTGTTGACAATCCTATGGCACGAGATATATATACTGTGCATTATGTTAGTGTCACAGCTCAACAAAGGCTTCTGCTTTCAACTTTCATCAATCTAATAATATTGTTAGGCTGGAGTGCATGTTCAGGCCTGCAGAGTACAGTTTTAGAGAAAAACCTGGTGACAGGAATGAAATTCTAGTAAAAACAATGCTAACTTAATCTTAAAAATTCAGTGGATTGTCTGAAGGCAACTGAAGGGTATGCATGTTTGGCCTAATATGCCAATTTTGGTATTGTTTTTTGGCAGGAAGATATGGAAACAGCAAAATATGTGTGGAGGATGTGTGTGGCTAGACACAAATTTTACAGACTAAATAAATGCAGCCTGTAAGTAGAACATAATAGCGTAACTCTTCGTACCCTTGAAGCTTCCACTGGGAAGTGAAATCTTTCATGACCTCTGTAACGTCTTCACTGCCCTTTCAGATGGTAGTAATTACTGATTTTTCTGTTCTGAGAAAATACTTAATCCAGTTTCTTAAACCAGTTTCTCAAACATGTTCTGTTTTCTAACAGAAGGCAAATACTAATCACTGAAACCTTACCAAACCCAGCAGTCTTTGGCCCCTGCTGCTGGATCTCGGTGCTACGACAGACTTTAGTTGCTTTGAAGGGCTATTATTGCTAGAATGTTTGTGACCTACTGGAATCACTGGGATTTTGGCCTGGGTTTGGGTGAACTGCCCTAAAAGGACACTCTAGAGGCTTTTAGAAGGGCGGGAAGTGTATGTGAAGCACTCCTGAAATGTGCTGGATTGACAGCTGATAGGTATGTGGTTCTTTGGATATCCATGGAATCTGTCTAGCTCAAGTAGCACCAGTGCAAAGTAAATTTAATACAATTCATCAAATTAAATTTAAATGGGCTGGTCTCCAACTTGTAAATCAAAGACTGGAATTTGAGCTACTCCACTGGAACAGCTTTCCCTCAGTTAAGTTACTTCAGTCAAAGAGTAAAGAATGAGACCCAGTAAATAGTCCATCGTAAAAAAAGCACGATTCCCAAGTGTCCCATTCCTTCTCTTTCTACTGGAGAAGATAGCTATGGAGGGGTTGGTCCAAACTGTGCTGAGGCCAGCAGAAAGATAATGGGATATTTGATACCACAGATGACTTGCTAGCGTGTTTAATATTAATTTATTGTAGAAGAGTAAGATTAGTTTGGAATAGAGTAGACCAAACACCTTTAAGCTTGTAAACCTGACAACCTTTAGAGAGGGCTAAGAAATAGTGGTAGAAGTGGTGCATTTGTGGCTGTGTACTTTGCTATCTGAATAATACCAGTTCTATAGTTCTGTAACAAGTGTCAGTCTCTAGGGTTTACCCACTTTAACCCTTTCCCCATAACATGATTTTATTAATAAGTAGAGTCCTCAAAGAAATTTTTCTGATTACCTATACTGTTAAGATTTCCTGTCATCTGGTCCTGCTGCTGGAAACTGTCTTATGCATACCTGTATTAAGCTCAGGGTGGGTTTGGTTTGGTTTTCTTTTCTTAATCTGTACATGCCTTGTCTTTAGAGATTCCCTGGATTCTCCACCTGATGAGGGCTCTCAGAAATCTTCCCTCATTCTTTCCCTTCCACGCTTTCCAATCCTTTCTCGTCCTTCACTTCCCAAAGGGTGAGCTGAAAAATCATCTTTTCTTTCTGAGATCTGGCAGATCCTGAATTTGTTTTATTCTGCTGTCTTTTGACTTTTGTTTTATTTTGCTGTCTTGCTGCAAGATGTGGAGAACATGAGCAGTGTTGGCTGAGGGAAAAAGGAGCTTCAGTTTTCTGAACCTTACATCCTGGAGGCAACCCAACAAATTATTGTTAGCTTGAATATTGGAACTTGAAATGCTCCTGCACTATTGTCACACTTTACAGCTCCTGTAACATTCCATTCTGTTAACAATTCTATGTCTGGTCTTATAGAACAGGTAACTTTCAGCATCAGATTTTATATGGGCTTCAAATTTAGAACTAGTCCCCAGTTACTCTGCTGCTTTTTCTGTTTGCTGCAGTGCTTCAGGGCCATCTCCTTTTTATGCTGCATAGAAAAGAGGCAAAGAAAGAACTGAGGTGTTTTTCTGCTCATACTGTCTGCGATGGTGTTTTACTCACAGAGCTTTTTTCTTTGGAGACTGTGGGGAAGGACTGTTTGACACAGGACCTGGCTTCAGGATATGTAGAGTGATTTTAACTGAATTTGGGAGCACTTTCCAAGGTTTGAAATATGCCTTGGTGGTGTTGAGAACCATTTGTCACCTTAAAATTTCTTCTGCAGACAAAGCCAGCCTGTTACAGTGAATCCTGTTAGAAGACGATCTTCATCCAGGATGTCCATGGTAGGGAGAGCAAATGGTTTTATCTCTGCATTTTTAAGGACTTTAGTTAACTTTGGATCAGACGTTAGTTTATTTCAGTGAAATAAAGTGAGCAATGAAAAAGATGAGTCTAGTATGTGAGGAACTGTTTCTGTCTTGTAGAAAAAGCTGCTATGTAACATCTGAATAATGGAAATTAAAATATTGCAGTGAAAAGTATTCTGAACCCTTCTATTTTTAGTTTGATTGCTCTGTTTCTAGGAGACTTCTAGATGTAAGATAGAAAAGTACAGTCTTGGGTTGGTGTTGGGGTGTTTTGTTTCTTTCTTTCTTTTTTTTACTTTTACTTAAGTCTTGTATGACCTCACAGGAGGAACATACAGTGCAGATTTAGGGAAATGTTTTAAGACTAAGACTTTGCATGTAGGTGTATATTAGACATTATATATATAAAATAAGTATAAAAAATTTTGAGACTTATTTTAAGAATAAATAATGAGGTTTTGACTAACAATAAGATGCTTGCTTTCTTAGCCCAAGCCTCAGCCTTATATGATGCCTCCACCACCTCAGCTGCATTACAATGGCCATTATACTGAACCGTATGCGTCCTCCCAAGGTACGTTGAGAAGAGACCGTGGTTTACCTTAGGGAGCAACAGCAAAGCTGAGCTCTGGTGTTTTTACCTTTCCATGGCAATGCATAGCTAAGAATAACTGAGAGTTAAAAAATCTCAAGCATTGGTTAGCTGTGTCTGAACAGAGGATTTCTTTGTTTGCTGTCTTGGACATAAAGACTGTTCTTAAACTTTGCTTTCAGATAACCTCTTTGTGAGCAGTCAGAATGGGTACTACTGTCACTCTCAGACTAGCTTGGATAGAGCCCCTCACGACTACGGCGGCCGTATCCGCAACGGTAGCGTCTACAGCGCGCACAGCACGAACTCCTTGAACAACCCACAGCACTACCTGCAGCCCTCCCCCATGTCCTCCAACCCGAGCATTACCGGCAGCGACGTCCTCAGGACTGACTATGTCCCATCACACAGACACAGTGCACTAATCCCCCCTTCCTATCGCCCGACGCCGGACTATGAAACTGTGATGAGACAGCTCAACAGGGGAATGGTGCACGCAGATAGACAGAGCCATTCAATGAGAAATCTCAACATCAGCAATTCCTATGCTTACAGCAGACCCGATGCCTTGGTTTACAGTCAACCTGAAATACGTGAACACGCTCACTTTGCTTCCCCCCAGTCTAACCATTATCCATTTAACCTCAACTACAGTTTTCACAGCCAATCCCCCTATCCCTATCCTGCTGAAAAGCGCCCAGTTGTTGGGGCAGTCAGCGTGCCTGAGTTGACAAACGTGCAGCTCCAGGCTCAGGACTACCCAGCACCAAATATAATGAAGACTCAAGTCTATCGGCCACCTCCCCCCTACCCGTACCCAAGGCCTGCAAACAGTACTCCAGACCTTTCCCGACACATCTACATTAGCAGCAGCAATCCAGATCTCATCACAAGGCGAGTGCACCATTCTGTCCAGACATTTCAGGAGGACAGCCTGCCTGTGGCACATTCTCTTCAGGAAGTCAGTGAGCCTCTAACATCAGCACGCCATGCTCAGCTGCAGAAAAGAAACAGTATTGAAATAGCAGGCTTGACTCCCAGCTTTGAAGGAATAAGAATTAAAGAAAGGACCATGTCAGCTTCTGCAGCAGATGTGGCTCTTCCGAGAGTTATCTCAGAAGGGTCACAGCCCAACATTCTCATGGAGAGAACAAAGCAAAAAGACAGTGAGCAAGAATGTGTGAACTGTGATCATAAGAAAACCCTTTCGGATGCCACTATGCTGATTCACAGTAGTGAGGAAGAAGAAGAATTTGAAGAAGAAAACAAGGCTAGTACAAGTCTTTCTCCTCTCCCTGAAGATCAAACCCAACTTTCATCCGTTATGGGTGGTTATTCTCATGATTCAGTATTGAACTATCCTTATAGTTCTGTTGCTTCATCTGCTGGCCCTTTGCATATTCTTGAGCCTAAATTACATATTACAGAGACAGAAAAGAGAATGAAAGATATGAGCCCTGTTCATCTGGTAGTAGAAAACCAGGTACAGAGAAGAGGAGGAGGACTACTTACACCATCTATGTCAGAATCTGATCTGACAACATCAGGCAGATACAGAGTAAGGAAAGATTCAGTAAAGAGGAGACCTGTGTCTGATCTTCTGTCTGGGAAGAAGAATATTGTGGAAGGCCTTCCCCCACTAGGTGTAAGTGGATACTATTCCTCTTGGTTTGGGTTGTTCTGTAGTGGGAGTTGTGTGGGGTTTTTGTTTGAGATTTGGGTTTTTTTGATCAACCCAACATGGTTTTTAAACATGTGAATTAAAAGCTCCCATAAGCTTGAGCTTTACTTTTCTGGCTTTCCCTGATGTTTAACTTTGCTTAGCTATCTTTTGTCACCTTCCTTGCCACGTCTGACTTCTGTTGGTATACTCCTCCCACAGAAATCCAGCTGTGCAACCTCCATCCATCTAATACACCTGGCTAGCCACTATAGAATGAGCTAGTTTAAACTCAGTTCTAGATCCCAAATTCTGCCCTACCTATGCTTACCAGATGCATCTCCTTCCATTCCATTACCAGCTTTTTAATCTTCCTCTTGATGAAAAATGGGATGTAGCTGAATGTTTACTTTTGTTTGCTTTCTTTTACCTAAGAGGAAGACCTGATGCATTAGGCAATAAATTCTTTCCTTGCATTCTCTTCTTCCCTCCATCCCTTCTCCTTTTTATATCCTTTCCCTTTTGCCTTCTCTTCAAGTTGTTTTATGTAAATAAAGGTTATTTCTTGCTTGCCATGTCTCTTTCTCTTAGGCCAGTCTTACAAAGCCATAAACAGTGAATAACTGCAGGTTTCACCTCCCCTGTAGTTTCCACCTCACAGAAACATCAAGGTCTGTGAGGAAGTGTACAATGTCACTGGCTGTCCCTACCACTTGTTTTGTTCAGCAGGTAGTCTGTAGCATATTTCAGGTGTGAATGCAGGAAGGCCATTTTTATTTTGCCTTTAAAAATTGGTTAACTTTGCATGAGTTACTGTCAAACAGTCTTCTGCTCAAATTGCACTGCTGTAGAACTACCATTTAACTTCTGCTGTAGGAAGTGTTACAGCTGATGCTGCAAAACCTAACCTATGCAAAAGCCATGTATTTGAATAGTTACTACTCTCTAATTTTTTTTATCTGTCAGATTTGTTACACATGAAGCTGAACATAATGAAATCAGCCTTCATCACCTTCAATTAATTGTACAATAGTGTATGTTTTCCTAAATCTCCTTCTTCCTGCTTATTACGTGGCTATAGGAAAAAAGGTGTACCTTCCTCCTTCTGTTCAAGTTTAGATAGGAAATGCATTTTGTTCTCAAAAGATACCTTTGCAGATGGGGATGCATCTAACAAAATCCTACCCTGCTTTTCTGTCTGATAACTGTCTTCGAGTCAGCCTTTGAAATGAGATTGATATTAGAACTTTTTCACTGGACATATCAGTGAAATACTTTCTAGGTCACATTAACCATGAATACCTTTCAGTGTTCAATATGGAGATGAATATCCTGGTAAAAAAGCTGGCCCGTGCCACTCTTTGCACATTTGTCTTTTCAATGAACTTACTGTTGTGGTTTGGGTTCACTGTTAAATGTGGCCTCATCCTCTTATCTTTTGTCTTCCTAATCCTTACCACCATTTAGCTTTTGAAAGCACTGATTATCTTTAATGCAGCATATACACTCACAATTTCAGTGGGTTTGTTCACAACCAAATTTAATAACTGCAGGAATGATAAAGTTTGTGGGTTTTTTTAAGAATCATTTGAATTATTCCTTCATAAAAATTCTTCTTTGGCATTTTTCTCAAATACTGTAAAGGAATTCAGGTTCATGGCCTGGTTCAGGGCTCAGATCTGTCTGCAGCTCTGGGTCCATGTTTTGTTACAAACTTAGTCAACATTTAACAATATACAAATATCTTAAAGGTTTATTGTTAGGCCTGCCTGTAGGGAAGAAAAGTGCCTGAAAACTGGATAGCCTAGGAAGGAATCATTTTTATGTATTTTGGGG
Source organism: Chloroceryle aenea (assembly GCA_013399075.1). NCBI lineage: Eukaryota > Metazoa > Chordata > Aves > Coraciiformes > Cerylidae > Chloroceryle > Chloroceryle aenea. Next base: position 29,498 of record VWZY01002761.1, on the reverse strand, counting down.
GTTGGAAAATGATTTCACATCTGTCCAAGAATGTAAATTATCCAGAGTTGTGGCCTCACACCCTCAGTTATGAAGTTTGTAGGGAACAGTATTTGTCACTCTCATGCACGTTAATTAACCTGTCTGGAATGAAGACAGACTTGTGTTCTGTCCTTGAGGAATGTAGTCCCACCACCCTCATCTTCCTCCAGTGCTTATCAAAAAATAAAAAAATGGTCAGAGCTGTTTGCAGAAGGGGTCAAAGAAGTTGCCTTTGCTTAACTGAACTCATCTGGTTTCTGCTTTATAACTCCATCAGATATTTAAGAATATTTACAAGTGTTATTTTTTTCTTTTGCAGGGTATGAAAAAAAATAAAAATGATGCAAAAAAAATAGGGCCTTTAAAGCTAGCTGCCCTGAATGGACTAGCTTTGACTAGAATGCCTTTGCCAGATGAGGGGAAGGAGGAATCAACAAGAGCAACAAATGATGAACGAGTATGTTGAAGTTTTTAATGTTTGATTTCTCTTTTTTAGACTAGTGACTTTTCAAAATGAGATGTGTACAAATGGTGCTTTGTGTTGATTTAAAAATGCAGTTGATTGATGTTGTGTTGATTTTAAAATGTCAAAGCAACTCAAGTACTGAGAATATAAACAAAGTGAAGAATGAGACTTCTTATTGATAAGTCACTGATAGAATTATTTGGTATAACTAAGATTTTTCTTTAAGATTTAAGATGAGAGTAGTTCAGATAATAGTTCACCCTTTAAACCTATGGCATGCAAATGAACTAGTATCCACTGATACAATTTTATATCAAGTCTGTCTTTGGTTTCTCTTAATTTTTGTGTTTTCCAAGAAAACACACAAAAAATAAAATTCTGAGTGTGAGATTGAGCTTGAAATTACTAGTAATTTATACATTTTTTACAATACATTCTGTAGTTAAATTGCATCCTTAGGGTACAGGTTGTGCCTTTTCTATTTAGCTATTTTCCTCAGGTGGACCTCTGAAAATACAGATGGAACTTGTGTGATCTGCAGAAATTTTAAATCCAGTAAAAGATCACTGAGAGGACATCAGTTTCTTGAGTTTGAGGTTCTTTCTTTGTGAAATGGAAGACTCCAAGTACTTGTGTCAGGGTAAACAACGTCAGTAAATATATTTCAGCCTGCCTCATATATCAGTAGGTGCAGGAAAGGGCAATACAGTCAATAGCCAGCCTGTGAAGGGCTCTCCAGAACAGTGCTCTCATCACACAGCTGGCTAGGGAACAGTTAGATAGACCAAGGTCTGCAGTAATTCTTGTACATTCCACAGCCAGTGGTCTCTTTAGAATCCAGTTCTGAGCAGACCCCCTCTGTCTCAATTTGTTGACGGTCACTGGGCAGAGATCAGAGCCTGAAGGGGCAGTCCTGCTCTCACAAACTGCAGTTTTAAGGAACAGGTGAAGAAAAATAATTGCAATTCATGCAGTAGAAGATCAGTCTTGGAGTTTGAAGCCTTGGAGTGAGATCCATATGAGAGATTGACTGTTCCATTTCAACACATTTGAAGTTCTTTTTGAGCTATAACTCAAAAAAAAAAGGAGCATATATATACTCCTTAAAGATCCTAAGGGACAAAAAAATAAGGTGTTACTGAAATACAGTTTTACATTTAGTACCTGTATTGGTTATTTCCTCTTATAGCCATCCTCTCTTCCTGGATTGTCCGTTATTGGATTCAGCCATATTCTTACTCAGCTGGCTTTGGCCAAAGTGCTGAGGTAAAAGAAGGATCCATAAAGTCAAGTTACAAAAAAGACATGTCACTACACTTCCTCTTCAGGCAGAGGCAAGCTAGATAAGTCTGCCTTGTATGGAGGCAGAATAGGTAACATGAACTGGGAGTGATTCCTAAATCAGTTGAGAAGAGGCAGTGCATGCTACATGAAAATAAGTCCAAAGTGCAGATATTTTCGTAGATGACTTTAAAGTTGACTCAATGCTTTTTTCATTGCTCAGCTTCATGTTATTATCAGTTTAAATGAGGGAACTTGGCCTAAATATAATAAAGGTCTTTCTACAGTTGATGTATTGATGTGCAAATTGCCCATGACTGAGGTTTTACACCTTCCTCTGCAACGTTTGGCATTACGGTCGTTTGATACGAGAGGGTTTTCTGACCTGATGCTGTGGAGCAGCTCCTGCAAGAGGCTGGGCACATGTGACATAGATGAAATTTCCTGGCTGAAATCTTAACATATTATTCTTCTAATTATTGTTGGCAAAGAGATGCTGAAATTCCAGACGTTCTTATGATTTAGAAAGAACTTGGTTTTGAAAGAATAAATTCACAGGGATGGAGGGGGAGCAGCATATTTAATAAAACAGATTGAATTATACTAAGAGAAAAAAAATCTGGGTTTATACCTCAGCTGCAGCAAGAGGCTCTAAGAAGATTTTACTGCTGCATACAAAGTTTATCCTCAGCCTAAGAAATTGCAGAATATTGGCAGTCAATTATTAGCTCATTGATCAAGGCAAGTGCTTGGTTTTACATTTTTAGAGTTTTTATTCTATCCAAATGACACAACTGACTTTAATTAAAAAAAAAATAAATTATTATTATTATTATTACAATGTTAAGAGAAACCTTTTCAAATGAGATAAACTAACATGCTATACTGAGCAGGAAGATCAGTGAGTCTTTGTTTTTCAAAGATAGTTGAGGCAGTTCATGGTTCAGCATGGCTATCTGGTTTGGCCAAATCCTTCTTTGCCCAACTGGTTTGTCTTTATAGAAACAAGGAAATAATTTTTCTCTCCCCAGTGGTATCCACAGTCTTTGTGACCTAATGAAACTTCACAGGGTTCCTGCTTTTCACTTGAACAAAATTCCTTCTGGTTAGGGTTGCGTCTAATTTATTCTGGTAGGTTTGAGAAAACATTAGAAGCTGGAAAGCACTGAAAAGGTGTGTAGGAGAAAAAAACCCAGTTTTATCCTTTGTGAATCCTCTGTTGAAATAGACTTACCTTAGAACATGACTTTGTATGGTTATCTGTGTTCTGTCTTTCAGTGTAAAGTTCTGGAACAACGGTTAGACCAGGGGATGGTGTTTACGGAATATGAGCGCATTCAGAAAAAGAGACTTGTAGATGGTGAGTGCTCCATAGCTCAGCTTCCGGAAAATGCGGAAAGAAACCGGTTCCAGGACGTCCTTCCTTACGATGATACCAGAGTAGAGCTAGTCCCAACCAAAGAAAATAACACGGGTTACATCAATGCATCTCATATCAAGGTGAGAGGAGCACTTTTGGATAAATATTTTATGATTCATGTGGTAACTCAAGATGGAGTTGGCTATCAGTTTTGGTTAGATTGGGTGAGAATCCCTCCATCTGTGTCTTTCCCCTCTTCTGCAGAGGATTCTCTGGGGTAAGAAAGAACCTGGTTTTCCTTTTTGCCTAGAATAATGGCGGGTTAATTATAGGAGAGGTCTTCTGTGTTTTGCTTCTGTATTGATCTACTGTCTCCTTTCTCTCTCTGTATTGTCTCTCTGGAGGCCAGTGCTAGCAGAATACCATTATTCTCAGAGTTAAAGTGGCAAATAGCTTTCTAACAAACTGATGTCCTTTCATTAATTGTGCTATTTTTTGAACTGCAGTGATAATCCTTATTATTTCTTCCTCGTCTGTGCTCTCAGAACAGGATTATGTAGTGTTGCAATCTTTTAAATTCGTGCATCTTCAAACGGCCGACGTAAGACTTGGGGAAAGGGAGTTTCTGGTAATGCCTAATCTAGTGGCTGTCTTTTTACAGATCTCTGTTGGTGGCATAGAGTGGGATTACATTGCTACGCAGGGCCCTTTGCAGAATACCTGTCAGGATTTCTGGCAGATGATCTGGGAACAAGGGATTGCCATTATAGCTATGGTGACAGCAGAGGAAGTGAGTATAAACTGAGTCTCCTAGAAATTCTGCAATGATTTATTCTGTTGGAAAGCTGCTGTACTCATTAAGAAACTCTTACACTGTAGTAGTACTTAATGGAGAAGATGTATGGTGTTAGGTGTTACAGTAGAATTAGTTGTTTGAGTGTTCACATGTTTCTTGTTAAGCAAGTGTTTTACTTTTAAGGAAAATGGGCGAGAGAAAAGCTTCAGATACTGGCCACGACTTGGTTCAAGACACAACACTGTAACATATGGGAGGTTTAAGATTACCACCCGGTTCCGTACTGACTCGGGCTGCTACGCAACTACGGGTTTGAAGATTAAACACCTTCTCACAGGACAGGAGAGAACAGTTTGGCATCTGCAGTATACTGACTGGCCAGAGCATGGCTGTCCGGAGGATTTAAAGGGATTTCTCTGTAAGTTGTACTTAATATTTTGAGGTTGGATTTTATTTTTTTTAGTACCTGCTAAAATGACTAATATATGTAAAGTAGCTTTTGATAAATATGCCAAGTATTCTGCTATAAAATGTTTCTTCACACCAGCAACAGAATTATTTTTTTGGTGGGAATATACCTGCCAGTGTGTTAAAGTGACTGTTCACGTCTAAAACAAAATATCTAATTTACTAAAAGTTCATATAGATTAAAACATAATTGCATGACCTATTACACAGCTGAGTGTGTTATCATCTGTTGAATTACTACTTTTGTGGTGGTCACACCATAAGCCATAGCATGGTTTATTCTAACCTGATTGTTCTTCTCTTGTTGAACTTAACAGCATACTTGGAAGAGATCCAGTCGGTGCGGCGCCATACGAACAGCACCGCGGATCCTAAATCCTCTAATCCTCCTGTGCTGGTACACTGCAGTGCAGGTGTCGGACGCACTGGAGTGGTCATACTGTCAGAGATCATGATCGCCTGCTTGGAACACAATGAGGTGATCTTTCTTCTCTCCCCCTCTCTGGTGGTTCTTTCCTTTCTTTCTCATGCTTTAAATTATGTTAGGTAGTGGAGGAGTAAATAGCATGCCTAATAAATATTTTATGGCTGTTCATCTTTCCTGAGATGTGGCCTTTGGAAAAGCGTCTACAACTATGATTGAGAGAGCTCTTGGCAATTCAGCAGAAGTTAATAATCTTCTAGAGTTGCCCACTTACATACTGAGTACTGGAATTCTTATATCCTTGACTCTGTAAGATGCTGAGTCACCCACCGAGTGGAACAAGGTATGTCCTAGGCTACCAAGGGTAGGTCAGGATATCACCCTGACTTTACTACTTCTACTTCATGCCTTAGTTTCAATGGATAATACTCAAGAACATGCTTTGTAGCCTGTCTCTGTGCTTGTTACTGAATATTTTATTCTTAAGAGTAGTGTATTTGCAGTATCAGTCTCAGCAGAGGACAAAGTGGTAGTTTAATAGAATAAAACCTGGTCTGCTTTTAGCCAGAAGTGAATGCTTGTGAAGTGTTTATTAATAATATCATCTGCTGTCTGAGACTCAACAAACTGATTGCTTCAATTTGCAAACCTGTCCCAACACTGTGACAGAATTCTGCAGCTGTTAGGTTTGTGAAGATCCATACCCAATGAGATAGGCAAGTTTAATACCATGCATTTCCCAGATGAGGAGGTAGACATGGTCAGTGGTTTAGCGCAGCCCATAATGTAGGCATGGGCAATGAATTGTCAGAGCAGCTGATTCTAGCCTTCCATTAGTGGTACTGCTCTGAACCTGCTGCTGAGAAAGTGCAAGCCAGCTCACCAGTCACTTGTAATGGTTTGTTCTCTTCCTTCAGATGCTGGACATCCCCCGAGTGCTGGACACGTTGAGGCAGCAGAGAATGATGATGGTGCAGACTCTTTCGCAGTACACTTTCGTTTATGGAGTTCTCATTCAGTTTCTCAAAAGTTCTAGACTTATATAATCCCTGCCACTTCTTAAGGGACACTGCAAGAGGTTACAGAATAAAATGACAATTGTCCAGGCAGACCCGCTCTCACTGGTGTTTTCTTCTTACAGTGAATCACACCATTACCTTCTAGGGATGTGTGCCTTTTAGGGGTATGTGGCTGTTAAATGCCAGTAGTGTTAACAGTCCTTGCAAATCAGGATCTTTGCTGGACTAAATTCTACCCATGTTCAGCTGCAGTCATATTAGAGAGTGGTTATACTTGTACTGGTCTGTAGTACTTGCATATGTTCTTCTAAGTGGTGTTACTCTGGGCAAAAGAATTATCTTATGGATTGGAAGTACATGGCATAATTTTACTAACTTCATGTTTTGAAACATAATTGATAACTGTGAGGAAACGAAGCTCTGTAGATACACAGGGGGAGAAAGCTGCTCCTGGGGACTGTCAAGGTCTTACACAGTTTCATTCTGCTGCCAATTTTCTATTTAGAACAATCCACCTATATTTTTTAAAAGGAACTTCTGGTTTCCTCTGGTTTACTTGGCAAAATTAGCAGCTCTTGGATATTTTAAGCTGTTGTGTTAAGGATGGTTATTTTTATATTCAGTATTTTTAATTAGGAAAAAAGCAAAGAAACCAACCAAACACCACAACATAAAACTTTTTAAACAGCATAGTATTTTCAGAGAAGAAGGCTGACAATGTTTGAACTAAGTTTTAAAAAATAATGCAGAAAGTGCTAGGGGAAGCTACTGGTAGCTGGTTGTAGTGCCATGTAATAGAACTGACAAGTGAAGGATGATGCCAACTGTTGATAACTTCCATTTGAGTGGAGGACATTTAGATGCAACAAGCAGGTAACAAACACTCTAACTAAAGGTTATTGGAAACAAATGGATGAAAGTACATATTCAGTATTATTCATATATTTAGAGGACAGTTTGATTTTACTGGCTGAAATCAAAGTGGATGCAAATGTTTAAGCACTTTTGCTCTATTTATGTAGTTAAACATATAAACTATAATCATGCATTGTTTCATAAAGTAATATACCATTACTAACCTGTTATTTTAGGAAGAGCCTTTTAAGTTGGTGAAGTGAAAGAACTGAAATTGGAGTAAGAAAGTGCACAGTGGTAAAGCAGAACTGATTGTACAAAACATGAGGAGGTGAGGCAGCTATGGTTGCTGGTTTACACGGTGTAACAATGACCATTACAAATGTTTATGTTCACAGTCAAGAAAGCCTTTGAAGCACTGGAATTTTCTGTAGGATTCTACAGGTTATTTTGTCTGTACCAGAACAGATCTTGTTAATGCTGTTCAGTGTGGCAATGGAGAATATCCACAGAAGCCACTTGAGAAGACCTGCAGAATGTAAGAGCTCTTAGAGGTAACACTGGAGATGTGGGTATTTTAGTTGCTGTGTAGATGGCTGAGTCAGTGGCTCTGACATGGACCTGAGGATTTCATACCCTTGCTAGTTTCCATTTTGTCCCCTGGGTCTGGTCTAATGACAGGATCCCTGAATAATGTGTCAGATAGGGACAAACAGGGACAGTATGGCTTCACCTGCCTTTTCAAGTGTTTTAAGATGCTGAGTTGAAAATCCCTTTTCAGAAATGAGCTACTAGTTTGTAGATCTCTGACTAGATTTCAAAACAACCCATCTGTTGGACCAGTCTGCAGGCATGCTTAACTGTTGTTTTCCTTGATACCTGCTTAGCAAAATGAAGCTGAAAGTAATTCTTATCACTGGTGAAACGATGCTCTTTTTCTGAGCTGTAACAGGAGTTGGAAACTACTGAGCAAGTAAAACCCCTTAAAACTGTAATTGCCTCCCAAAACATTGATTAAGAATAATAAGTAGATTGCCTCAATTTCCTCTGGGACAAACCACTTCCACAAAGAGAAACAAATGGTCCAAATGACATTGTGCTAATATGTCATTCTATACAAAATGTGTAACTTTAAAGTCTACAATTAGTCTAGTGCATTTGGGCTACTCTCAGGCAGACTGAATTGTTCTTCTGTTAGTAAATGTAACATTGACTGTTTCAGATGGGGAAAAAAAAATAGGGTTTTTGTAACTATAAAATGCCTAGGAACTATTAGCTGTCAAATGTTAAACTGGAAATCTAGAGGAAACCAGTTACTGAAGACTGATTCTTAACCATACGAATCTTGCCAACAAAGCAAATGGAGATATTTGTGATAACAGAAATATCAAAACAAACATTCTTAGCTATTTGGATCATGCTATGTTTTAAAAAATGCTACTTGTTGCCACAGTTTGTTTCTGTCTTCAGAATGGGAAGGTGTGCTCTGAAATGGAGCTTGTACCATTTCCCTTTCCAAACGTTGGACCGTGATCTTCAGAACCAGATATGTGCAGTTTGTAAATGAAATTACATCCAACCATAACTCCAAACAACAATTTTTAGCTGTTGGGCAGTTGCTGGAGCAGAAGACCAGCTGTGAGGCATTAAAAGGAGCAGCTGAAACAAACAATTTAATCCAAAATTTAGAGGATTATCTGAGGTGGGTGAGGAAATGTGTGTCTTTTGGCTTTCTTTTCTGTTTTGCTGAAAGAAGGTGTGTTCACTCTGAGAGGTGATTGCTCTCTAGTCTGGTAACCACAGTTGTGATTTATGTTTTGGTTTTGGGTTTTTTTTAAGCATAATGCTACTACCTCCTCCACTTCAGCTTTCAGTTCTGTCCATCAGGAGTCCAGTTTTGCATTAATAGACTTCACCTTCATATACTTGACTTTATGGGAATTTTCTTACTGAAGATAGCAGGATTGCTTTTGTATGTAAATATATGGCTCCAAGTGAGCTTTGCAAATGAGCAGTTTCTGTTCACAAGATACCAAATTAAAATACACTTTACAACCCCCATAACAAAATTAATTTTAAAAGCATTGTTTGGATTTTTGGTTAACTTTTAAAAGAAAATTCAGGGTTTAGCACTTTCTTTTGAGCCTTGAAAAGGGATGCTTTTTTACATGTGGTTGTGCTGAGTGCTTTGTGAAGTGTTGGACATTTTAAGAACATTCACTGTTGAACATTTTAAGAACATTCACTGTTGAATCCAGTCACAGTGTGGGTCAGAGATGGATTTATTTCTCTAAAGCTTAAAATCTCACTATCAGCCTGTCCATTTTGCCAAATATGCTTCTATTTTTATGGGGATGAAAGCAGATCATGATGTAAGATTTGAGGTGACTTTTTTAGTAATAAAAGGTTGTATGAAGACATTCTTGCAGTAAATGGTAAAGATGATGCTGATCTCTAGGGATGTCAGAGCTCTCAGGGATAAACAGAGGTGCTATCTAATGTCAAGAGACAGACTGGACTCTCTCTTGTGGACTAGATGGAAAATGCTTTTTAGGATCAAATTCTATCAAGAGTCAGGAAAAAGACCCTCAAATTGTAGTAGGGACTTCATATTTGATTTCTTTCTTGGTTGCTCTGATGTGAGGCTTTTTGGCCAGTGAATCTTTGTAGTCTTGGGCTAGCAGCTTTCCCCAAGAGCACATCAGGGCCCATTCGTTGCAAAGACATCACTGATGTAGCAGATCACTCCTTGCCCTGTTCCCTGGGAGCTGATCCATGACACACAGAGGGGTGTTGCACAGCTTTCCTGCAGCCTGCACAGCAATGCTCTCCCCTTCTGCTGTCCCCCACGAAGAGCAGGAGGAGTTTTATGCTGTAGCATTGCTCTCATCACGATACCTTTTGCACAAGGCAACAGTAAAACTCTTCAAGTGTAGGGTGGTATGGTTTGTATCTAGAAAGAAATTTAATTCAAAGCAGGCAAATAAGTCAGAGTTTCTATCATTTCTCTTGATGAATAACTGCTCTAAATATTTAAGAACATTCACTGTTGAACATTTTAAATAATAACAAATAAAAGCAAATTAAATGTGTACTGAAATGGAAAAAAATCTTGGCATTTTGAGAAATGTGTTTGTGGCTCCTCTTGTAATCTTGTGTATCTTTTTTTGAAGTGGATGACATTTGGAACAACTTTAAAAAGCATTAGCTTCTTAAGTAAGAATACCAAGCCTACCTGAGGCAGCTGATGCATTCTTGTTGTTGCAATAGCTGTTGAAGTTGAGTGGCTCACAGACTTCAGTGGCCTCTGGACCAAACTTGGGCACTTCAGGGTTGTTTACCATATAAACTAGCTGTGTAATGAGACCTCAGTAGTGTTGCTAAAACCCTGGATTTCAAACCAGTGAACTCAATATTATATTTCAATAATTAGTTCAAATTATTAAACTAAAACCATTTCAATTGCTAAGAACTCTGTGCTTTAGAGATTGGGTTTTTGAGTTTTGTTTTTCAGTACTACAGTCATGCAAAGCCATAGTTGGGGCATGCAAGCTGCAAAATTCTTGCAGTTCTTCCTGATATTGTAGGAATTAAAATTGGCTTGGTGACAATGAAAGCTTGAGCCTGAAAAGCACGGATACTCCCATCTGCTTTAAATTGAAATAGAGATGACTAGAATTAATGAAAAGAATGCAGCAGGAATGTGCATACGTGAAGCTACGGCATTCAAAAGTAGCTGAGATAGTTGGGAAGAAATTCTTTTGTGAAGGTATGATATGTTGGAAGTAGAGAGTGAGGATTTGAGGAATGGCCGAAGGCATTTAGAGGTGGATTTGGAAAGTTCTGTATCCACAGCAGAGCTGCTAGAAAGGTTTGATTCAGATGATGTGTTTTTCATGGCAGGGTAGGCTGAGCGAATGTGTAGTCATAGGTGTGAGTTTTACTGGCTTGTTAAAATATGATTTTTGAAACTCCAAGGATTTTTTTCAGAGGCTCTGTTATTTTTAAATATCTTCTTTCCAAATGTATTTAATGCAATCTGCCAGCAGAGTTTCTGTTTACTTATTAAAGGTCAGATTTTTTCAAACCATGGTCTCTGGTTGTACATATGCAAAAAAGCAGGGGTAAAAGGCTTACCTGCAGCTCTGCAGTTCTCATTTCTGATGGATGCAGGTTAGATGACCTTCAAAGTCTGAATACTTGATGAATGCAGACAGGTGTTGATGGTAGGGGTGAACTGCACCAGGCTAAGGCTGTTGGAAGGTGGAGTTTAACATGTGCTTAGAAATTCTGTCGCAGTGCAGAATTTGCAATGCAGTGATATGACAACAATATAATACTGTGCTAAGGTAAGGGGAAAAAAAAGAAAATTTAAATTTTAAAAGCTCTTGCAAACATGTCTGTTAATAAAAGGAAAAGAAGAAATCTTAGTAAGATGCTGTTGGGGACCAGCTGAGTTGGTGCATTCTGTTGGCATTACATGTTGCTGTGAGGTCCACGGGGGCTGAAAAGGCTCTGGTAACGTGAAGGAGCATTTAAAAAACCAGTTTCTAAATGGCCTTTGGTTCTGTTCTTTGCCATTTTCACATGCTTCTGTGGTCAGTGGTGAGTAATAACTTGCTGTTTAATTAGGAAATGAAGGTAGAAATCAAATGCAAAGAATCTAATTAATAGAGTTTACACCAAATCCAGCATGTGGCAAGTTAGAGAGCAAGTCTGTAGATACCACAACATTATTTGGGTTCAGATACGTGGCAACCAGAACTACCAAATTAATAATTTTCTGAGCACAGTTTCAGAAGGTGCCTAACTCTTATAAAGGGAATTTAAATGCTGTTTTTCCTTCTGGAAATAGATAGGTAAAATTAGGAGACTTTTAAAATACCTTAAAGTCTTTGCAAAAGCCATTAAATTTTAGAATGGTAGTAACCTTGATGGGGAAAAAATATGTAAAATCCTCCAGTCTATCACCTTGGTAATTCTGGGTAATTCTGACAGGCAGTGTGTATATGCTCTTTGCAAAGATACTTTCTGAAATTGCTTTGAAATGCCCAACATACCTGTCCTCTCTTACGGCTGCTCTGCGGGGACTTGGGTGGAAGTTTCAGAGGCTTGACCTGGCTCAATGGGAAGGGTTTATACTCCTGCACATTGCTGGAGTCTCTGCGTTCATTTAAAGCCAATGCATGTCTGAAGGAGTCCTTAATGTTGAGGAATGCAGGCTCTGGCTTCATTTGAGCCAGTATGGGAGGATTTAAACAGGACTTTGTTAAAGAGTAGCAAACATGAAGTATTATTTTCTAGTACTAAGCTAGTGGTTAACGTGTCTATTGCTGTCTTGCCACCAATACTGTAAAAATGTATAATCAAAGCAGCTTTAATTCTTGTAAAACTGAAATTTGTTTGTAAAACACTGTACAAATTGTGTTTCATAGACAGAAAAGCTTGTATTACTGAATGTAATATATGTGAAATGAATATATTATAGTCTATTTTTGCCATGGAAATAAATATTTGAAGCAAGTCTGAGTTTTTATTGTACCATTATTAAAAGCAAAAGCAGAGAACTTACTTTTCTAACCAAGTGTAGTCCTAGATTCAGACTTTACTTTCTGTATACAAGCTGCTATCTTTCTTCTAAAGCACTGCAAGGATTGTCCTGCATCTCAAATATAGAGCAACTATAAATAACAAATATAAAACTTGTACTGTTATCTACTCATAGCTGTCACCTTTGTGGCAGTAAAGTCTTGTGTCTGCTGCCCTCTCATTATTGTTTATAATGTTTTGCATTTTCTAAGCTATTATTAGTATTGAACATTAAATTTCCCTGTAACATTTGTATCAAGGAGGGATAAAAAGGTTTTGAATGTTGAAGAACCCTTTCCAAAAGCAGGTGAGAGAGAAAACAGTGTGTTACATATTTACTTCCTACCATTGAAGCAACTACAAATAACTAACACTGAAGTTTTTATTCATTTTATAGTAGGCATTTGGTCAAAAAGAGACATGGTGCAGAAGGCTTGCTCTGTAACACCTGGTGTGGCAACTGACCTCAGGACATCATGAGAAATGAATTGCATGCTGGACATCACAGTTTCACACTGGATGCCTAATCTGCTGCCTGCTGAACTGCATCTGACTGTATTTTTTACTAAAAGTTGTCTTGTATGCTCAGTTTGATGTCACTGATCAACCTAAGGTAAGACAGTAACATACCAGCTCTCTATGTACTTGTGTGATTAATTCCCAGATCCTGGGCAGTGTCCTGGGTGCTGTTCAGTGTGGGCTAATCTCTCTTATTTGATGGATTCAGAATCAGAAGAGGGAAATGTGAGTTCTTGGGGTCCTAAGCACATGGTAAAAACACCCAGCAGTTCTGCTAAGATTTATTACTGATACTGGTTTGAGAACTGAGGCAAAAGTCTCTTCAGAAACCTAAATTTCCTCTAAATCTCTCTGAACTGTAGTTGTTACTTTCCAGCCACTGTAAAATCCCCACTAGAACCTTCTGGTGGCCAGAGCTGGCTGACAGGGAAGTGTCTTGATTCTTGGATTTGGCAACAGCAGTCCAGCAGTTTTCTTGGGAAGAGCTCCAGGACATGGTACAAAAGAAACTGAGGGGAGCTAATGTGAGCAATTCCTAGCCCGGTGCCTTGATGAGGGGACCTCAAGTAGCTTCATTCAGCTGTTAGGATTGTTTAAATCTGGAGTGGGTGAGGATAGATGAAGGTTACATGAAACTCAGCAATGGTAGGTACCTAACTGGAAGTTTTATATATCACAGTTGCTCTGCTTAGGATCTGAATTTATTTTTTTTTTCCTTTCCTTCACCCATTCCTTTTCCCCAAGGGGATCAATGACAGCATAGAAATGTTTGTTCTCTCTCTTCACTATTTTTATGAGCATCTCCTGGAAGAATGGAATCCGCATGAAGAGAGAAACTGCCTATTTTTTTTTTAACATTGCCAGGTTATATCCTGCTGCCTGAGAACTGGTCGTTGGATGATCACAATTTGTGACTGTGGTGGGAATGTTTCTTCTGCAGGCACTGACAGGACAATGCTGTCGCAGGAGAGTTGGAGCTGAGTGAAGACTGGCTGATAGGTGAACACTCATCAGCTCTGAACTGAGCAAATTATTTTGTCTTGCTGTATATCCCATTGGTTCAGTCTGGCTGGCTCTTGGGTAAGTTGAACCTTCTGCCATCAGCACTTGTGTTTGAGTGATGACAGTTCTGGGGCTCCAGGGGAACATAATGCTTAGGGAAGTGGTGGTTCTGATACTTAAAAGCTAGTTCTGTTATTACAATTGCTTTAAACTAGTCAATTCAGAGAAAAAACCCAGGCATAAGTAGGATATGGGTGCACCTTGGCTATTTGACTACAGAATTTATCTTTGAGGCACACACGGCAGAAGACATGTTGTAGTATTTGACTTCATGGCATTCTTTGGGACCTTTTCTGAAGCAAGATGTCTGGGCACTTGGGTGTTCTTGGGCTCTCTGCTTGCAAAATGGCACAATGTAGATGTGGGAGCTAGAAGGGGTAGAGCTTAGAAAACTTCTGTACCATTTCTGCTCAGTCACATCTCCCAAACTGACATGTCACAGTCATTCAGATGGCCATCTAGGTTTAAACCAACAGCTGCTGCCCCACATCTACCAGACCAGTATTACTTGCTGCCCTGCTTATCCTATGGATTTAAAATATCTACTGTAAAAACCAAAAACAACCAGAAAAGACTTGGAGGGCTTGCAGATGAGGTTCAGATTATTATTATTAGCCATTTCTAAAATGACAATCCCGTGCCTTATGTAAATTTAGAAGGACATCAAATCCTTCCACGAACAGGCCCCTGAATTATCATACCCGGAGGCGAATGAAGCATTTTCACTGGTGTTAAGTACCTGTGAAGAAAGCCCCTGTCAAGCCTGGCTAATACTGATAATCAGTGATTGGAAGGGACTGCACACTTTGTGCCTGTGTGTATCTGATTTCTTCTGTGTGCGTGCTGTGCTATTCACGACTGATGGAAGCTCAAAATGTCTTTCCATTGACAAAAGTCTTTAGCAAATGACTTCAGGAAATTATCAAACTCAACCCAGTTTTCTAATGTGGAATATAATTTTATTTATATTAACCCAAACCCAAACTGTGCCCAAGGACTTGTTCCTTCCAGGGTGATGGCAGGGGATTGTTCTTCTTCTGTACTGCTGGAGGGTTCTTTCAGCCTTACCTGAAAATGAGACCTACCACCTTCTGCAGGTGCACTGGGACTCTTGCTGGAGTGTGTGGCCTCCTGCAGTAATGCCCTGTCCAGGTGAGCACACCTTTTCTCACCTGCATAAGGAGAGGGGACACACTGAACTTTGTCAGTAGTCAGGATCAAAATCTAAGTAGGGAAGAGGAGGAAAGTGCAATTGTTGACAAAAATTTGAAACAAATGTAGATGGCTGATGATTTGTCTTCTTCCTGAGTTCCTCTTAGGTTTTTAAGGGCAGAAGGAGCTGTTCCACAGCCACCTCCATCCGAAGAGTGATGGGAATCTACACAACAGCTATTATATGCAGTAGCTTTGATGCAGTAGGGAAAAAACAATCGACCTAAAAAAGTACATGCACTTCTGCAGCCAGGACAAGATTTATCCTTAGTGCCATGGTGTTAGTTAGGGGGGCTGCCAAGGTGAGTTTAGCACTTTCAGTGCATTTATGCCATCAAGCTGGAAATAAAATGCTCCATTTGAAGCTGTTTTCAGGACAAAAGGTCGGCCTTGCACAATGCTGCTGGTGTTTACATACTGACAAATAAGCAGAGGCTAATTTGCATTTTGTGTTTAAAGAAAGCAGAACTATTGCACTGATATTACAGCCTGAATTGTCCTGACAACCTGTGAAGCTGACTTTGGCCATGAGCTGGCTTGTGCCATTGCTCACCTGCCTCAGCTTTGTTACTGGAGCATGTCTGAGACTGCACCATGGGTATTTTATGGCAGGGGTGTGTTCTCATCTGTCTGTTGCTGCTTTGGTAAAGGGATGGACAACAAGGAGTTGATTGTGGAGAGATGCCCAGGAACACTTTGGAGAGATCTGTTTGCACCATGAAAGGAACTGACAGAACAGGGGCTTTAAGAAGTCCAAAATCTGAGGAACAGCTATGCAGAAAACACTTGCTATGGAAAGCTACAGCAAGGGCCTTTGAAAGACCTGTGCTTAAGCTGAAAGTCTCTGTGTAAGGCTTCAGACTCTCAAGGTGGGAGTTGGGGGGACCTCTCATGCAAGCTTGTTTCTGAGGAAAGGGAAACTGAGATGTGAGCTCGAGGAGCTCTTCTTTCTCTTACAATCCACTGTTATCTGAGACAGTTGTGCCCAGCATTTGGGAAGCCTCAGAGCCAGCTCTCTGGTTGAAGAGGCTACACATCTGAGGTCCTGCAAGGAATTCTCAGGCTGACAGGAGAGCTGATGGCCTTTGACACATTGCTTCACTTCTTATTTGGCATGTGAGCACGCTTCTGAGTGAGAGACACAGATAGCGGGGAAGAGCTGGGGTCACCTCTTAGTTCTATTACTCATCTTCTGGAATGAGGCTCTGGCTGCTGTGAGATGTAAGGTATGCTGCAGCCTTCACACAGATACTGTAAGGGGAGTCCTACTGGCTTGATGAATTCTTGGGATACCTGCAGAGAGCTCTGCACCTCGTGCTACAGATCACGCTGCCTGTCCTCTGTAAGAATGGGACAGCATAGCTCTGTGGCCTGCCAGGCTGAGGCTGTGTTCAAGTTTCACTCTCAAGTTTCATATACCACCCTACTCCATTTATGTAGCCTTTACTTGTCCTTCTGAAGGTCTAATTTCATTCCCCTGATGTGGGAGGGCTGGAAGGGTTGCAGAGGAGACTGTGCAGGGGAGCCTGTGATCTGCAGGAGCAGCGAGGGCACAGCAGCAGCCCCTGCCTGTACCCAGGGAGGCTGGGTGTCCAGTGCCTCCTGCATTCCTCCAGCCCGAAATGTGGTGCTGGGCTGAGCCCACACCTTTTGCAGCCCACTCTCAGTTTAAAAGAGGAATGCAAATGTAACTTCTCTTGTGTTGTGACCAGGGTGTCCGACACAGCTCCTGCCCTTTGCTGGCTGCTGGAATTAGCTCAGTGGATGAGCTAAAAGAATCAGTCCCTTTAGGAGGCCTGAAGAAAGAGCCCAGCTGCCCTGGAGGCTTTCTGTGGAGAACAGAAAGTCCTGTGCACAGAATATGTAGCATTCTTAATTTTAGTTCCCTTCACTTGAATTAACTTTTTGTTGCTACGTGTGGACAGCCTGACATCCTGGAGGCTTTCTGTAAGGTGGTTGAGATGGAGGTGAGCTGTGGGTGCCCTACAGCTAATTTGTCACGCCAGTGCTAACTGATGATTCTTCCTTCCCTTCCCTTCCCAGCAGTGCTTTATCCCTGTGACACGCTCAGCTTCCGCTGGTGCATGACTTGCTACAGGCTTTGAAACTGGATCCCCTGACTGGTTGTGACCCACGCTGGTGCAAGGGCTGGTGAAGCAGATTAATTTACCACTCACCTGTTTGTGTATCACTTGCCTTGCTACTTGGAATAGAAACTGAAGATGGTTGTTTCTGAATGAAAGCGACCTCGCTATCGATAAGGGGAATGGGAAGATTGAACTGCTTGTGAGTATCTGGCTTGGTTCTTTTGGAGAGTGAGAAATTGTTTTTATTAAAATCACTGTTTGCTGTGCTGTTGCTTGCAACCCGTGTACGTACTCGTTGTTAGCTCCTGAGAGCAGTGGGTTAAGTGCCTGGGAAATGCCAGAGAGAAAGGTTTGGTGCTTCTAGAGATAGCACGTAGCTGCAGTGCCCTGCACCTGCTTTTCAGTGTGTGCCTCTGTCTTGGGTGGTGAAAAACTAAGAGTGGGGTGCTAGAGTTTCCCCCAGCTCCCTGAAGTGCATCTTTAGTTACAGTTTTGTCCGTTTTTTTCCCTTTTCATGAACTTTTAGGTCTCAAATACTGAAATCTAAGTGCTGCAATACAGAGGTGAAAAAACTGAGGTAGTTCTAGAATGTATTTGAATACCAGTGGTAAGTGGTCTTCATAATGTCCAAGTAGCACCTAAATTTCTACCCCGTGTCTGTATTCTACCTGACAATAGGTCACACCATTTTTTAAACAATGGGATGAATAACAGTTTCCCTTTCCTATTTTCCTTCTTCCTAGATTCCCCTTAACATTTATATTTCCTTGTTATTTCTCCTTGCCTGGGACTGCTGCCTTCCCTGGTGCTCAGGCACGGAGCAGTAGCAGTGCACTGGAGGGTGCTACTGGGAGGTGTTGGGTTAGAAGCTGTGATGTTACTGCATTGAAACAGCTACAAATCAAACTGCTGGACCTCATTTTTATTTATGCTGATGTTCCAGTACCCTGTTCATACTACTTGCACAGATCATTGCTGGGAAAGCAATGATCTTTTTCCCCCACAATCTGATGGAGCCATTTGTACCTGAATTAAGAAACGTTACCAGTTGAGCTGCCTCATTCTGCAACTACTGTTACATAGCTATAAATGGTGTAAAAATGTACAGAAGGGCAGAGAAGCAGAATGCTGGACTTACTCTGCAGCTAAGCCTAAATGAAAAATGTGTGTCTTAGACATGGGCTTGATCAGGAGGAAAATGGTAGCTTGGGTTTTCCTTGCCATTTTTTGGTTTCTGGTCAACCCTGACATCTAAGCACCTTTTTCTTTCACAAAATGAACCTTTATTTCAAAGGACCAAAAGCCCCACTTTGCTTTGTAAATAAACAGAATCCTACCTTTGAAAAGAAGAGCAGTGATGAAAAAACTGTCGGCTTTAAAGAGAAGAGGCTGGTTTGTTACAGAGGAAGGAACAATAGTGGGCTTTTGTGCATCTGCAGTGACCACTGGTGGTGTTCTGCATGTGCTCATTACCCACGTAAATCTGAGTATATAGCACTGAGTAAAAGGTGATGAGACAGAAAAACCTGACAGACAAAAAAAAAGCCCTCAGAAAAGAGCCAAAGCTTGCACTGTTGATTGATCTCACCAGTGATGTGGGTCATGCTTACATCTCAAGCTGCTTAAACTTAGGTTTGAAGCACCACCTTAAGCAAGTGTGTTTAAAAAAAGGAAGCAAGTGTTAAGCCTGGAATAGCCTGAGTTTGCTTTTGGATCTGTGGATAAGCTAACTGATTTTATATAGGTAATGTTGACCTAGACTGGGTGGGATTGTGCACCCTGTCTGGTGGGAGTGGATGTACAATGAGAAACTAGCTCCTTGGGCTGGCTGTGCTGGCCACTTGGATACTGGGCTGTACAATTTCTACCAGAAATGTCATTTTGGACTGGACAAGTGTTCACAGGTATGGTTTAAGCTGACAGATGCTTTCTGTGGGGAAGCCCTGTTTTAATGATTTGATTTACTCTTAAGCTCCATCTATGCAGAAGAAATGTAATTGAGGTTCAGACAGCTCATCAACAGGAAATAGGGTTGAGGAACTGGTTTTGTTTGTGTTACTCATACTATGGGAAATGTGTTATTTGCACCTTTCTGTGAGATGATGTCATGACCACTTCCACTGCTGTGGTGTTTAGGGGTGGGTTTTTTTGCAGAATTTAAATGTGAGATTCTTAACTTGTAAACAGATGAACATTGACCACAAAACAAAGTTTGCAGATTTTTTTTTTCCTTACTTATCACTACATTGTGTACATGTCATGTCATAAAAAAATCAATCTGAATTCTGTTATTGACTAAGAACTCAGGATGGTGGGCCCCAAGAGTGGGTGAAGTCCTGGCTGAGAAGCAAAAATGCTTTACACTTGGACACGTATGACCCCACTCTTTGGTTTTCTACCTCATCACTCTGTGTTAAAGTTGTTCCTGCTCTGTTGAAGTTGTTCATCCAGTAGCAACAATAGTTCCCTAGGTGCACACTGCCCTTCAGCTCTGTGGGGTAAAGGACAGGGAGGGTATTTTGCTGGGGATGAGAGAAGGGCTTTGATCACTTGTGATCAGGGGCAAACTATCCCTGCTTTGGACAGAATCAGCCCTCTGGGTGTGACTGTTCAGCAAGACAAGCTCTGAGGGAGGGATTCAAAATCCTCACTTTATCTTACCTACAGTGAACCAGAGCACTAAAGCTGCCTGCCAGATTCACAGGACAGCCAGCTGAGCACAGCAGATGGAAGGATAGTGCCCAGCTGCATGGGCATGGCTAAAATAAACTCTGGGCTGGTGGCATTGTCAACAAGTCTAATTTATTATTGTAGCCAAGGCAGCCGGGAAAGTGCCTTTTGCTTTTTTTGGGAATTATGTTCTGCACTGCAATGCTGATGTCTGTGCCAAATATGTTGCTTTTGTTTGATTGGCTTTCTCTTTATCCAGTTCCTAAGGCTTTTTATAGTTCCTCACCTCCAGCAAGGCAATGTAACTTGCCCTCATTTCCTCTGAACCTGTTGAGCCCATGCTGCAGTAACTGAATGCCAGGTGAGAGCTGTACTGATGAGACAAAGGAATTGGGGCTGATTTTGTGCAACACATGCCCTCCCTTTGATTTAAACTTTAATCATAAAACAGACCACCTAGAATGCTATACTGAAGTTGTCAGTGCAAGAAATTGAGCCACCCTAGTTTAGTGGTTTGCAGTTTGAAACTTGCTGCAGTCTGCTTCCCAGAAATATCAGCTGAATCATGGACAACTAAGACTAAACAGCTCGAGAGCTGCCCTCTGCAGTCACTCGTGATCACTGTCCTTTTTGGGACAGAAAGCTGTCAGGAGGTTGGGCAAAGACCAGAGGAGCAGCTCATGCTGTAACATGGCTCAGTGGTAGAAGGAATAAGGCAGTGGAGCTCCAGGTTAAGGCCTGAAGGAGGAATGATCACCTACCAGCACCAACAGAAATTCTTATGTCTGGAAAGCTGTCTGTCCACATGCATTCCTTCTTTCACCCTAGGTAATGAAAGGAAAAGGTGTGTTCTTACATGCTGCAGGGACTGTAAAAAGGAAAAAAAAAAAGTTGATTATAAGAATTTTGTGCCTCAGTGGGATTTAACATCAAATGATGCCCTCTTCCAGGATGGGCAGAGGGTTCCATCTCTGCTTGGCAGGTATGTAGGATATCATTTTTTGGTGTTAGGTTGAATCAGTGCAGACTACAGAACCTTGGATCTTTACAGCAGGACTACACCTGCACTAGCAATAAATTTATTATAAATAAAAAATTACTTATTTAATAACTTACTATTACAGCTTTCTAAAAATATTTAATATTTTTAAAGGTTAGTTCTGAGTTATACAATTATAGACAAAATGTACAAAATTTTTGGTAACTAACACTATACCCTTTAGAGTCTACAGTAATACAGAGATTATTACATGAATTAATGCTCCATTAACAACATCCTGCTAGGGAGATTTCAGCAGTATGTAAAGAGAAAGAAACTGAAAATAAACCAAATAATTTACTACTATTTAACAAATGGCAGCTCTCTGTGGAACTAGCTCTATCATTATTTAACTGCTGAGTATTACCTACTATTATGAATAGTCATGTGAGATATGAAGGGCCTCTGCAAAGCTTTCCTGAAGATAATCAAGATCTTTGTTGCCTTCCAAATCACTGCCACAAGTAATCAAGTTTAAAGTTGCCTCACATGAGGGTGAAGTATCTGGGTCGTCTTCAGATTTCACACAGAAGTCAGACTCTGTCCCAGCATACATCATTTTAATAACACCTTCTGGAAAGTCATCCTTGCTCTGTGTGTCTTCTGACCTTTCCCTGCATACTCCCGATCCACATTTCTCTGGTTCTGTTAAAGAGAAATCCATGGTCCCCAACAATTCTTCACTTTTTGTAGCTTTTTGTTGCCTCTGACTTTCACTGGTAAACTTGAGCTCTTCCATCCTATCAAACTCCTGCAGATCCAGTGAGTCAGAGGCTTCCCAGCCTGTGTGGATTTGCTCCGCGTGAGTGCCCGGGCTGCAGCCGAGGTCCGCTCTCAGCACATCCAAGAAGTGGCGCATTTTGCTCTGGAAGGTAAAGGAAGAATCAGTGACATTTCTCCAGCCCCACCACACCTATCTGCCCTGAACTTTTTTTTTTTGTCTTTTTCTCTCTTTTTTCAATTCTGACAGAAGTAAAGGGGGGCTGCTTACAATCAAGTGACTGTATTATACAGCAAGCGTCACCCAGCTGAGCTGACTGTCCTCCCTTGTTTGTGCCTCCTTATCTACTGTGATTCACACATCTGTAAATCTCAGTTAGGGAGAGGTATGCTCCCCACTAACCACTCTGGTTACCCTTACCTGCAAATATACCAGTGCATTTCCACTGTACTTTGGAAACACTGACGAAGTCAGCTGCAGAGAGGGAGACTATTAAAGGAGAAGCACCTACCTCATCCAAACGGTTCTTGTTTTCTTGTATATGACACTCAAACAATTGTTCCAGAACCCTAGAAATGAACAGTTAATTAATTTCACAAGGTTTTATTAGAGAATAAGTCTTATGAGGAGCAGCTGAGAAACTGGGGGTTGTTTAGCCTGGACAAAAGAAGCCTCAGCTCAGGAGTGATAAGGTCTCCTCTATCTGAAAGGAGGCTGTAGGGAGGGGGGCGTTGCTTTGTTCTCCCGTGTAACAAGCAACAGGACAAGAAGAAATAGCCTCAAGTTGTACCAGGGAAGGTTTAGGCTGGATATTTCTTCATCAAAAGGGTTGTCAAGCACCAGAACAGGCTGCCCAGGGAAGTGGTGGAGTCACCCTCCCTGGAGGTATTTAAAAGACCTGTAGATGTGGTGCTTAAGGACATGCTTTACTGGTAGACTTGGCACTGTTAGGCTGATGGTTGGACTCAGTGATCTTTAGTGGCTCTTCTGACCTAAACACTTTTATGATTCTATAATTGTTTCAATTATACTCTGTCACAATGAGGGCTACCTAGAGTGGGTATCCCCCTGGACACATGCTTTGGACAGCTGATGCTAACCATGGGGTGAGTTGTAGCACAACCCTGGTTGTGTATGGTCTGTCAGGTCTATGTGGTGGGGAAATAAACAACCCTGTGGTGGTTCTATGAGCGTGCTGAGGCATCCCAAATCTCCTAGGTGCATCCTGATCCAAGTGTAAAGAAAGGGAAGGAATAAAATCTAGCTTCAGAAAAAAATCCAGAGAAAATTCCTCAGTCCCAAGAGCTCTCCTCCACTGGTTAAAGAGGATGAGAAAAAGTTTTAGCACAGAGTAAGTGTTCTGTGATAACTCAGGTATGCAGTCACTGGAAGAGAATTCTGCAATGTCAAGTAAATCTAATGTAGTAATTTCTCACATAGGCCAAAAAAAAAAAATAGTAATAAGAAAAGCTTTAAGGGAAGACAACATTACTGTGAAAAACAAAACAGAGGCTGCTCTTGGGATTTCTCAAAGATTGATATTTTTGATTTAGCATATTTAACATTCTCATCAATATCCTTGACATGAGAAAATAACAAAAAAGGGAATGCACTTAACAGGAAAAGAGATGGGAACATTATCAATGTAGGGAAGATCAGGATACAAAGCTGAAATTATATTGCCTTGAAAAGGGAATTGTAAAAATAGGTTAAAAATCTGCAGTATTTCTGATAGAGGGGTTTGTTTTGTTTTGCTATAAACAGAGCTCTTTATCAGAACAGGTATGGAAAAGAATTTGGGAGTATTGCTCAAATACATGATTTCTATCATAACTTGTCCTTTCACTGTTGAAAAAAGAATCTGGTTTAGCAACTGGTGAACTCTTATCTGAAACAGTCTGTGACCCTGACAACACATGTGGAAGATTGAATTAATACTGGAACAGAAACCAGGACAGAAGGGACATGGACAATCAGCTGTGTGACAGGTTAGTAACTTGGTTTATTTAGAAAAACAGATGTTGCAGAGTAAAATTATTTCTTCTTAGCATTATTCCACCTAGGGTTTCAGGTCATTTCTTACAGACACTTTATCTCATGTTATACAGCAGTAGATCAAAGTAAATGACCCACAGGTCTTTCCTGGTTTGCCTTTCTTACATAAACAAAAAGGAAAAGGAAAGAATAGCAAAGGCCAACTATCTCTGCATCTTTAAAGGCAAAGAAATGATTACTAAACACTACTTCCCTTTCTTACAGAGGCCATGGGGTTTTCACAAACAGCATTACAAATCTGAAAACAGCTCTAACTTACCTGTTAGAAAATAGCCCAAGGCTAAGAATATCATTTGTTACATCTTCAATGAAAGCTAAATATAAAAGCTCTTCTTCTCTGCAGGGAGAACAGAATGTTTTAAAATAGAGACAGATATTACACAATACAGCAGGTCCATCACTTTGATGGGAAATGCCATTAAGAAGATTGTATAGTTCTTGGCATCAGCTGCTATTTTTCACAAAGGTAATTCTATCAGGACAAACAGCCTTTAATTCAATTTGAATAATAATAAGAAACATTGTGTAAAATACCAGACTGTTACAAAGGTCACGATGTGTTTGTGCTAGCTTTCTGTGGTGGTAGAAATGAGCACAGGCATCCTGAGTGAGGGAATCAGCAAGTCCTGGAAAGCATTCAGAACCTGCTTTGCACTCACAAAGAAAGGGGTGCTAACTGGGAAGAAAGCATAAAACTTCAGTCTGATGCTCTGAATAAGGGATTCCAGAGGAGCTTCTAAAGAATCTGACTGCAACTGAAAATTCCTAGTGCTTAATGGAAGCTCGGAAAAATGTAAGTGCTTAGTTGACAGCCTCCATTGCTTTCAAACAGCTCCTCTTTTGATGGATACAATCCTTGTTAGGGAGAGATGTGGCTTTCACTCTTTGATTAAATTGCTCTCTATTTTAATACCTCTTAAAGCCTTCTTGATGTCAACTGTTCTAAACTTTAGAGACTCTCCAAATATATGGAAAACAACAAGAAAGAAAATCCCCAAAGAAAAGATTTCAGTGGTTTTCTTTCATAGCATCTTTCTAAATATCCCAAAGTATCCAGTCAAGCTCTACTGGATCATCCTCCAGTCTTAATAAGCAGAAAAACATGGGATACATCTGGCATGACCTCCATTGTGTAAGATTTGTCATCCAGTCTGAAGATTGTCCTTTTGGTTCCCTCTATAGTGAAGAAAGATACCTGCAGCTGATCCTTGCTACCTATATTATTACATCCCTAAAGTTAAGCAAGAACAAGCCTGTACTAAAGCACAAAGGATGAAATGACTTTCCCAAGGTCCCACAATAAAGCATTGCTAGTGTTTCTGAACCTAACTCAAACCTTCTAATTCTCATCAAATTTAAGAGCAGAAATCTGGTAAGAATGCCCTTCAGTTTGATAATTTATTTTGCCAGCATTTGCTTCAGAGATTACAGATGGAAAAAGAACTAGAAACATTTGAAGTATAGCCACTGGACAAGAAGGGAAGTCTGTCTGTCTTCTGGAGTTATACTGAACTGTCTTCAGTTTCAGATGCACATGGAAATTTTAAGTATAATACAACAATTCATAATCATGTCAAATCTACTGTAAATTGTGAGGGACAGTTTAGTCTGAGTCTACATGTACTTTTTCAAGTTCACTGGCTTTGAGGAAGAGTTCCTAGTTCACTGTGGCAGGCTCCCAGAAGATGATTGAAGTGTACTTACTCAGCCTCGATCGTTCTCCTTGCCGCAGACTGCTGAGAATACGACGCTGTCCCGCTAAGCAGAGGGCAAAAAGAGAGAGCAACATTCTAAATCCCCTTGATAATACCTTGCATCTCCCTTTCTTATAGAGCCATGGTGTACCAGTATCCCACGTCCTCTTGGAAAAAAAAACCAAACCAAACCACCCACCAAACCCAACTCCAGCAGCCAAATCCACCGCTTAAACTGAAGCCTGGAAGACTCTGGTTCACGAGCACTAGACAGTGCTCTACTATCTCAGAAGACCTCATTTTTTCCTCAGGTAAAAATGCCTTTGTATGAAAAGGCCAGAGAGGAAATCAGCAAGT
The DNA here is from genome assembly GCA_013399075.1 of Chloroceryle aenea. Taxonomy (NCBI): domain Eukaryota; kingdom Metazoa; phylum Chordata; class Aves; order Coraciiformes; family Cerylidae; genus Chloroceryle; species Chloroceryle aenea. The sequence continues at coordinate 3,803 of VWZY01002761.1, read as the reverse complement.
CAGGCAGGAGACTTAGGTCAGCAATGAGGACAATCAGCTGGGGGCCCTTGGGTTGTGGCCCCATTTCCACCACTGTTCTTGCAGCCAATATTCTAAATCTCACTGTGACGATTTCAGACTTGTAAAGAGAAAAGGGCAGTGAAGGCTTATGGTGTAAGCAGCAACTGTGCAGAAAGCTAAAAGGAATGCTTCAAATATTCTTTCCTACTGTAAATCAGGCACCTTAGGAAGGAGTATGGAAGAGCAGCTGTTCCTTTCTCAGCCTCATGCACAGTATATCTTCTATCTTCAGCCTACAATGCAGAGAGAAAATCTTTACTATCAGTACAAACACACAGCAGATTTTACTGTATAAATGAATGCAATAAACTGTGGTTAAGCAACCCTACAAATTCTGTATCTTCTAAGAAACTTTGGGTAAACTGAGGCAGATGGTAGCACAGGGTCATCAGCTTTTACATCCAAATTTTTAGTCAGGATCAACTGGATATGAGGAACATTTATCCCCAGCAAGTGTGTCAAAGCTGAATTCTCGGAGGGCCAGAGGGGGGCAATGTCACTAACAGGAGTAAAATCTGGTACACAAAACTAGGAACCAGCACTCTAAATCATGTCTTGGACTGCTTGCACAAACCTGAAGGGAAAGTAAAGTTGCTGACTACCTGCATTTTAAATGATAATACTCTGAGAGGGACACTGTAAAGCTCCATGACTTACTGCTGTAACTTTTACCACAGCCAGGGAAAGAGCTGTGACATGAAATCAGAAATTCTTCATGGAACTGGAGTGAAGCCTTCTGAATAATCATTTAGCTGTTTCTTAATTAAGTCAGATGTAGATCAGTTCAGGTGGTCTCTTCTGTTTTCAGTAAAGCTATAAATACATGCTCTCTCTCACCTCACTCCAATAAATAAAGCATAATTATTTGCCTTATTAAGCTGAAGCCATGAAGAGTCTGCTCCTGCAGCCTTTACTCACGAAGCAAGCCCCCAATTACTAAAAGATTTCTCTTAGGTTGGACAGGGATGTTTAAGGACTCGTCTGTATGGTGCCTACAGCATAAAGCACAAAGAACCTTATTTCTCATTAAACTCCTCCATCCACATGCTAGTATAAATTAAGACAAAACAACTTCAGATTTGAAGCCTTTGGAAATATCTCTCTTGCCTCCTTCCCCCTGCCTCCCAAAGATGCTGGTATTCCATTCCATTAAAAAAAAATATTAATCTTAAACCACAACATGCTAAGACTATTTCTAAAAGACCAAATAACTCAAAAAGCTAAGTTTAACTGGAACAAACACTTAGGAATTCAAATCAAAATGATGGATGCAAACATTTCTGTGACTACACCAAAAAAAAAAAATACTAGGAGCTGGTAGAATTTAAGTGGTGTGATTTTTTTCTGATTAAAGCATTCCAGATACATTCAGCAAGACAGAAAGCAAATAGGAACATTAGATTCTTAAATTTCAAGGGAACTTCACCACCCCCTGGTTTGGGTGCTTCCTCACAGAAAGGGACTCGATCCAATTCTTCTTTTGAGGACTTTTTAGAATATTTTGCCCAATATAAAAATTAAGAAAATATTAATCTTGATGAAGAGGTATCTTCTTCTGAAGGTGCTTGAACAGATATAATAGTGCACTTCTAAACTCTGGTGGAAAACAAAAAACTAATATCCTAAGATTCCTTCACCTGCCTCTGTTTTTTCTTACTGTTTCCACTCGTTCTTCTGAAACTTTCTTTCCTCTACAGAACTAATTCACCTAATGACAATAAAGAAAATGAAACTTTAATCATTTGCATACTGCTGTGGCAGAGATGAAGAATATACTCCAAACGGATGAGGAAGGCTGGGGTAAGAGTACCTAAATGACTGAAAGCTCTGTTACCTTCAATGGCATCTTCTGCTGTTCACTCATCACTCTTCTCTCAGATGCTTTGTCTACAGCTGGAAAACTAGAAAATTTAGAGATGTATTAGATTTCCAACAAGGCTACTTTCAAAATACACAGGATGAGAACACAGTGCCACTGCAGAAGTTTCCCATCAGTCTCACTGGGATGGAGTACTAAAGTGTCTCGGACAGTAGAGAAAATTCCTGCCAGCCTTCCATTCACCTACTAAAACTAAGTTAGTTCATTTTGAAGGCTGACTACAGTCATGCATAGGTGATTCAAATTCAGTACTTGTCTGCCTGTTTACAGGGGACAGCTAAATTATCCAAAAGAATGGTTTCCAACTGAGAATGGAGATGTTCCTTTACATTAAAATGCACCAGGAGAATATATGACCCCCGGGCACAAAATCAATAGTTGCAATATGGAGCCAAAGCTATCTTAAAGTGAGGCTTACAAAATTCCCCACTTTGTTCTAGGGCAAAACCAGAGATATACATGCAGGCACCAAGGACACAAAAGAGAAAAGATTCCTCTTTCTGAGGTAGTATCAGTAAAGCCAAAGCTAAATCAAAACTTTAGTTTGCTAAGGAGTTCAGTGCAAGAGAGGGATATTAATTTTGTATAAAATAATTTAGATAGGATACAACTGAATTAAAAAGACAGTAAAGAGCTGCATCCAGGAGGTAAGAAAAAAAAGGATCTTTACATGAGGTAGATGTAAATTACAATACAATAACATCTAAATTTCACAGTTTCAAAATAAAGTTTTCACCTCTGTACCTGATCAAATCAGTCTGCGTTTGAGCTTCCACACGCTGCTTGCAGTGATTCCTCCTTTTCCTTCGAGCAGGAGTGTAATACCTGTACTCTGACAGGAAAGACTTCGTATCTGATATTAAGGTGCGTGGAGTAAAAGGTTTTTGACCATCAGTAAAAAATTCAGAGTGCCTGTCGAGAAGATCCCCACTGCATACTTTGGAGTTTCTTCCTTGACACCTCTGGGAATGACGAACGCTCACAAAACTATCAGTGGAGCAACTGCAGGAAAGTCCAGAACGTTTTCTTGGGGTGCTTGAAGTGCTGACACTCGAGTTGGAGTTAGACAGGTTGGATGTTTTCCGAGCATCTTTTCTGGCATATTTGAGTGGACTGGAGCGAGCTATGCCATGCTTGCTGTAAGGAGACAGCACTCTTGATAGGTGCTGTGCCTGCCGAGCACAGGGGAAGGGACTGGCTTTGTCTTCTGCTTCCAAGAAGCTCTAGAAAAAATTAAACCAAGATTTGATTGCTTTGCAAATGAGCAGCTTTGCTCAAGTTGGTAGTCCCAGCTATCACTGGTGCCAACGTGGAGGTATTTTCTATGCAAAACCTTTCCATTTTTATAAAATCAAACTGGTTTTGGAGCAGTGCTGGTGCTAACAGCTTTTAAACCCTAGTTATTGGCAATACTAGAAGTGATAAGAAATGGTTTGCTTCAGCAGCAAAACATGGGCGCTCACTTACAGAATATTGATGGCTCCATCAAACCAAGGGTTGTAAGCATTTTAGCCCAAAAGCTCAGTACATTTTTAGAATCATTGCATTGAGGTGAATTATTTTCTCTGAGTATGCTCTGCTCGTGCCACCTGGACAAGGTAAGGTAGATATTATCCATAATTATCCTACTGACTCCTTCATAGCACAGATTGTCTTCACGTGTGGAGCTGTTGCCTCTTCCTGCAGATGTATTCTGTAATACATCCAGATGTATTCACTGAACCAGCTTAGACCAACATGGAAAATACCATAATGTGGTTTAGGACCCAGAATAAGAAAACTCAACAGCTTATTCCACGTCACCTTGTAAGCTGGAGCTTTGGTAGGGCCGTACAAATGCAGGATGCTACCTTGTGTAATGGCA
>VWZY01002760.1:189141-214911 GCA_013399075.1 Chloroceryle aenea | reverse complement strand
TGGAACAGGCTGCCCAGGGAGGGGGTGGAGTCACCACCCCTGGAGGTGTTCGGAAACCATCTAGATGTGGCTCTGCAGGACGTGGTTTGGTGTCCCTGATTATATTTAGTAGATGGTTGGATTTGACGATCTTGAAGGTCATTTCCAACTTTAATGATTCTATGATTCTATCTCAGTTTGGAAATCTCAGAACAACAGAAACTCCCAACAAAAATGGGCTTCTCTCTTTAGTTCCAAAGCAGTGAATGGTACATTCATGAAATGGTGCATTTTTCCTGTCGCGTGCTGGAGTGTGAGAGGAGAGGGAGGTGGACCTCTCTGTACCTGACCATCTGCCCATCCATCATCTCTTCTGCTTGCCACCTGCCTCTTCCCATGGCTCTGCTCCCACCATCCCCTTCATCCGTGAAAAGGGAGGCACATGAGTGCTGCTGAGGGGATAGAGAAGTCATCTGAGCCTGGAGATCAGCAGGAGGATTTAGGGAAGGGAGGGTGGGAGGAGGACCTGAATTTGAAGCATGATGCTCAGAGCCCCTGCTGAGTGTAGGTGTTGGGTGAGCTGGTGTGGCACAGAAATGAAGTTCTCCTGACACCCAGGGCTAGGGTTGTGAGGGCACTAATAGGCCTTAATTACCCTGAGCAACCTCACATGGGACCCCTTCCCACACCCTCTGTCCAGGAGCTCTGCTTAAACTCAGGCCTGGGCCTTCATCCCCTCTCCCACCTTGCTGTGCTTACACCTTTTTTTCAGGCCAGTTCCTGAACTGGTGTTTGGATTTTCCCAGGTTGACCTCGGACCTGACTTTTTACCTTGGCTTTGACAGTGATGGGACTGTTGATGGAGCTGTTGCCATCACCTCTCTGCTCACCCACAGTGTGCACTGGGTGAGTACACCTGGTCAGTAAGGTCCCTGCCTTCCATTGGGGAACAGCCCAGCTCTTCCCGATCCTCAGTGTCCAGCTCTTATGGGCATTTTCCTGCTAAGTTCCTGGCTTGTCCCCGTGGTGGCAGTGAGCAGTAAAGTCTGTCACACGTTGGGGCACAATCACATGGGAGAATGAGTAAAGGAAAGGGCTATCCCTAGGTGTTTGGGGGCAAAAAGTTCAGCTGCCTTCACGATGGGTAAAGCACTCACAAGACCACCCAGCACCCTGCAACTGTCAGCCAAAGCAGGGTGACGGGGACAGCAGACCTGCTCTGGGCCTGGACCCAAGAGGGCATCTGTAGGCTGGGCACTCACCGTCTCGCTCCGTGTCATCGGGCCCGCTCTGTGCTGGCGGCAGGGAGGTCAGGTTACCCAGAGAGCAACCGGAGCTTGCAAGGGCAGGCTCCTCTCTGCTGGTGGTACTGGGTCAGGTGAGCTCCACTCGATCTCCTTTGGCACGTACTGATTTCAGCTGAAGGAGGCTGGAAGAGGTGAATCAGAAGTCCAGTTTGGTCATTTGTGGTGCTTAGGTTTTGACCCATCTTTTTTTTTTTTCTTTTTTTTCCTTTTTTTTCCATGTGACTGAATCCCTGGAGCATTCTCGTGCCCTGCTGCTCTTCTGAAGGTGCAGTTATTGATCTGGTGGATGTGGGTGGCTGAGGGGTGGGTGAATGGGACGTGCAGTAGGTGAAAAAGAAGCTCTGGTGTCAAGGGCCCTTAGTTTGTCTTGTAGCTAAACCCCCTGGAAGGCTCTGGGTGCTTTTGGATGCTTCAGTCACTCGTCTTCCCTGTCTCACTGGTGCTCTCTGCCCCTTTGGCAGAAAGTTGTAGGGCAACTAAGAGGAGAGTTTGGCTTTACTCCCTGGGTGCGGGTAAAGGAGGTGATCCCCAGCACCCTACCTGGTAGAGTTTCTGTCTTTGAACCATATCCTCCACCTCAGGTCTGGGTGCGTACGCTGCGCTCCTGGCTGTTAGGTCATTCAGCCAACGGGCTGGTTCTCCTCAGAATGCAGCTGCCTGTCACCAGCCTTGCCACTGACAATACTTCCACTGATTCCTGAAGTAGCACAGCCCTGGAAGGCAGTAGTGGATTGTACAGGCTCAGGTGCCCGAAGGGGCTGTGATGTGTCGCTCTGGCTGGATGCTTGAGGGATGGCAAGCGGGATCAGAGCAGATCTTTGGCCCCTCAGAGAGATGCTCTGCCACCAGGCTGTGTCCTGGTTTGGCCTGGAGCCCATGCTTTGGGTCTGAAGCAGTGTTGTAGTGCCTGTAGGACACAGGACACGCGTGCTGCGAGTCCAGAAACTGGCTGGGACAGGACAATCTGTACAACTGTCTCTGGTGCCCTTGTCCACTCCCTTGAGGCTCCATCCTTCTTGAGCACAAAGCCTGAGAAGAGCACAAAGTGGATTGGATCCCTGGTCCATCACAACAAAGGCTTGGGGTTCTCAGCCTTAGTGCACTTGTCGTTCATTTCTGTGTTTTATCCTCATTTGCTGTAGAAGTGGGGAGGTTTTTGTGCCCTCAGTACAACTCCCAGCAGACAATTTAATGTGACTGGGATACAAACATGAAAGGGGAGGGGTCTGGTGCTGGTTGAGCTGCCAGGGGTTTAGGATAATGCTCTGCAGGAGAGTGACAAAATCCGTGTCGTAAATAAATCTGAATGGCTTATTCTGGCAAAGAATTTTCATTCCTGATAAATGCAATGTTGATACAACCCATAACCACTTGCTAATTCGAGATGAAATTAGAATTGGAATCTGCCATCCTCAGGTCAGCTCAGACGTAGTATTTGGTGGGTTTCCAGTAGAGTCCTCTCACATGTCTGATAGGAAATAGTCTTTATGAGGGCTGTCAAAGGGAAGGGAACACCCAGGCTTGCAAATCACTGAAGGGGGTTATTGGAAAGGGATGTGTCAGAGCATTGCTAAGTAAAGCACATTACATAAGGCTGCCCTTTGGATTTCTGAGGTCTGGTAACTGGGACGTATTTTCAAGCCTATCAGACTGATTTTTAGCCTCTCCTGGGTTGTTAGTACTTCTCTTTTTGAGGCAGAAGATGTTTTTACTCTCCTGCAAAGTTAAATGTGACCTTTGCTGATTGTAAGCGTGTGGAAATGTGATTCTTTGGGACGTGTCCCCTGCACTTTATGTTTCAGCAAAGCTGCAGTGAGGGCTCAAGCTCTCATCAGCAGGAAGGATGCTTAGCTAGTGAGGGGCAGGGCAGGAGGTCCTCCGTAGATTTCATCACTGTGATGTCAAGGGACTGAGAATCCAGACTCCAAGTACTGGTTAATCTAAAGGAAAGGAGTTAGGGAACAGGAACCCCATTTTGGGTTACCTTGGCAAGCACATAACAGTACAGGCAGAGCTTCTGCCCTCCTGCCAGTTCATCTTCATTCCTCTTCCTTACACTGAGGTGTTTTGAAGGTAGAGTTGAATGCAGGGGGCACTGGGCCCATATCCTGGTGTATGTGGGATTAGTTTCAAGCAGTTAGAAGCAAAACCTTTGCTTTAGACCCTCATGGGCCAGGTTGCATCATTGGGGATGCAGAATTTGCCCACCTTTCAGCACTCAAAATGCTTTATGTACAGCCAGTCCCACAAGCACATTTCCTTCCTTGATGACTACAAGCTGCTGAACTTTCTCCATCTGCTTTTTAGAAGCACTGATGTGCTCCTGTCTCTCCTCCCTGTCAGGCCTGCGTGGAATTGCCTTTGAAATTACTGAATATGACTGAAATTATCACCCAGGGTGTGGCTGTCCCTGTGGCAAGCAGCGTGGGCAATGAAATGCCATAAATGTCTGCAACCTGCAGACCAGGGAATAGGTGGGAGCAAGGAGAGCTTTGAGTGGCCCATGGGCACCCACTACCCTCTGCTGTCTATAAGCATCTTCATCCCCTGCCTTGGGCTCTTTTATTTTGGGGCTCTGTCTTTTTTCTCTCAAGATTTATCTTGATCAGCTCCAGGTGACTCTGGATAAATGTCTCCTAGCAGGGGAAGCCTTTCTGATAGCAGAACCTGGTCTGTGGGTGCATTTGAACTCCATCTCCAGCTACACCTAATGGTCTTAATCCCCTGTTAATGCTTCTGAGGTACCTTTTACTCCAAGAGGTGCACAGAGCTTCATAGGTGAAGGAGGCTGCTCCCAGCATGTCACTGGGTTCAGGCTGGTGCTTTTCAACTGCACACTAATAAATCTGCACTAGCACTGAGAGCTGGTGCTGTGGAGTGAGTGCTCTGACCACCTCTTAGAATCTTAGTGGTAACTCTTCAAAGAGTTAGCTGAAAAAGGAGCACATTTGGAGATACCTCATCTTTAAATGTGCTTGTCCACTCCCTTTTAACTGAACTTCACTTTGATCAGTTATTCTGCAGATTGGTTTTAAACCCCACTGAGCTGCAGTTCCCTTTAAAACACCCAGAGCCATTCAGTGTCTCAAAGTTTTTAATGAGTCGCTGTGAAGAGGAAACACAATCTGCAGAAAAAGCACCACTCCAACTGACCTGTGAAATGTTGAAGAATCACGTTCATCTCAGATTTGTCCAGCACCATTACTGGTATGGACTGAAATAATAACGAATAGGAGGCAGGTGCATCGGGTTCCCATAAAAAACCCCTCATCTGGATGTCTCGCAGGCTAACAGCCCTGTGACAGGCTTCACCTACCAGAGGGGAGGGCGAGAGAGAGATCGAGTGTGTGAGAAGGGGAGGCAGAAGGCGACACAGAGGGAGCAGCTGAGAAGGATCTCGAAGCAAAACCACTGATCCCAGGGCTGAGCACAGGCTGCAAAAAGGACTCGGCTGAGCTGCAGCTTTGCCAGGGGTGGAAGAGGAGCTCTGGGGTGGCACGGGCGGGTGAGTGCTGTGTACCTGTTTCGGATGAGTTTGCTGTGAGCTGAGGTGTGTCTGAGGTCCTTGCCATCACCTTCACGAGGTGAGGAAGGTGACCGATGGGGAGGGACAGACCCTGCTAGGTCCACTTCTGTGGGCAACGCTGCGACCCTTTTGTGAAAGCGCAGGATTCCTGGAGCAAGTGGGGGTGAAAGAGGAGGCGAGCCCTCACTTTCCAGCATGATTCCTTCTATTTCTCCATTGGATGCTGCTGTCATTTGCTGGCTCTGGACAACGCTTATTTTATTCCTATATTTTCATGCCGGATAGAAGAGAGTTTGACAGAGAACAACCTTCAGAAGGAACGGGACAACATTCCCAGTGACGGGAGTCCTCTGGCACCTTGGTAGCTGCCAGACCTTAACTTGGGCAGGCACAGGTCAGGCAGGGCAGCACTAGAACAGTGTTGAAAATACTGTTCCGGTGTCCTGCAAAGAAAGTGGGAAGGTGGCACTTGCCGTGGTCTCTTGGAGTTTCAGGGAGATTTTCTTGCCGTTTGTGTCAGTGTCAAACTTCCTGGCACGTTAAGGCATGAAATATTAAAATAGCTCGTCACACGAGGACTGGTCTTTTTTTCCTCTGTTGCCACTGGCAGGTTGGGGACACAAATAAATCAGAAGTGGGGGATTTGTTCTGTGCTCTAGTTCAAAGTGAGGGGAAAAAAAGAGAAAAAGCCTTATAGCTCAAATCCTTTGTGGCATCTAAATAGCACCATTTTCTTTTTTTACTGCTTGCCATGAGCTTCATTAACCCTCTGCATGCCCAGGAGCCGCCGTCTGCAAAGTGATTCGAACATTTACAGTTAATTTTAGCAGAAGACATTTGGCAAAACCCAAGGGCCATATAGGGCCAAATGAAAGTGGTGCAGATGTGCCATACTCTCAAAGTTATTCAAGCCCATCATGGGTTAAAATGGTGTTTTCTTCAGTGTCTCAAGGAGGGGGTGTAAGCCACTGATGGGGTGATGTGTCTGGTTGTACGCTGATGTTGAATCGCATCTTTAGTGACTGTATTAAACATCCTCTGCCCACTCTTTTGTGTTGCCAAATGGAAAAGGGTAAGTGAATTCCAGCACTGGCCAGCCCAGGCACTGGAGCATTCAAGAAAGAGTTATGGGAGCAGCTTTCACAAGGGGAAAGGAGGAATGGCAGGTTTACAGGCAGCCAGGCTCCATCTAAATCATAGATCGTGTTGGCAAACCCCTCCAGTCTGTCATGGATGCAAACAGATTAAATCATTCCCAAACAAGGGAACTGCAGGAATTCTGTGCACCATGGGAAGGAGGGAGCTAATCCCCAGTGTGACAGCAGAGCACTGCTGCTGCTTGAATTCGTTACCCTGGGTCTAATTTTTTCCTTATGTTGAGTTGCATCCCAGCATGTGAAAGTCCAGCTAGCTGCAGTGGGTCTAATCATGGCTCTGTGTGAACAGTGATGACAGATCTCAGCTTGCTGGTGACAAAGGGGCAGACTGGCATCTTGGGTGTCGGGGGTAAAATAACCAAGGCTTCGAGCCTTAAAATAGTCCCATAAATTTCTTCTGGAGTGTTCATCATGGGTGATCTGGTGTTGAGGAACTGGGCTGAGTTGGGGCATCTTCCACTGAAATCGGAGGGAGCTGTGAGTCCTCAATACTCATTACATCACGTTTATTTAAATCAAATATTCTGAGCCCAGAAGACTCATCTGGGTGCAGGGCACTCTCCTGGTAAAAACAAACTGCTGTCCTCTGACCCACCTTTTCCATGGCCTCATTTGAACAGAAGAATATCCCTTTATTTATACATCACCAGCAAGATCAGTGCTGCCAGACTCACCTGACGTGATATAGTCTGTTGGGTGGTTGTAGGTCTGCAGAGAACTGGTGTTCTTCATGGAATTTGGACCTTCACCCTATTTTCCATGTGCTTGCTTACTTAAGTAAATGCAACCTGTTGGTTGGTTGGTTGGGTGGGTTTCTTTGTTTTGTTGGTTTTTGTTGTACAGTGTTGGGGTTCTCATTGCTCTGAGGTCAAAGTAGACTTTGAACGTGACCACTGATCTTAGTGTATCTTGACCCATTAGATACCTCTGAATATTTCTGCCCCAAAGCCTTCCTGACATCACCTTGACCTTCAGTGCTATGACTGACCAGACACCCATGCTGCAGAGGGACAATGTGGCTTGGCCAGGTGACTCAAGTATGAGACTAGCGTGACCTTGGTCATCTGTTCATGAATTGGAAAATCCAATCAGCTTTTGGACCAGACAGGTCTTAGTTTCCTCACTTCTTGCTCTGAGCCTTGTGGTGGGCTCCAGCAGTCTATGGGAAGAGTTGTGCCAGTTGTCACCAGTCAGAACGGGTAATCTTCATACCGATAAACTGGAGGAGGTGGGAATTACAGGGAAAACAGAGGAACGGAAGAGTCTTGTTTCCAGATAAATGTACTTTTACATTCAGTCCTGAAATAACTCTCCTGCAGCTGTTGCCTTTTGACACTTCTTCACTGCCCTTCATTAGGGGAATGAACTTGCTTCCAGGTTAAAATGTGTCCCCCTTGCAGCGAAAGTGGTGACCGCTGCTGAATGTACCCAGCTTCGTGATGACATTTTGCAGGTTTTCAGTGGCATGCAGTAGCTTATCCACTGGCATGCAGGGGTTAACAGGACTTTGGGGTGGGCGGGTGAAAAATAAGCTGTGAAATGGAAGAAGGTCAGTCTCTTGGAGGAGTTTCCTCTGTCACAGATGGTTTTAAGTTATCAGTTCATCTGTAGGAGAGGTCTCCATTCCTTCCCCCCCAAGAAAACTGTAAAACCAGGGCTGGAAATAAGGCGAAGCCCTCTCAGATCTGGGTTCAGTGGCCCAAGCAGAATTGTGTCTCTCCTGGTACTTGCTAGACCCAACTGTCTGTCTAATTAGGATGCATCTAATTAGGATTCCTCAGTTGTCCAGGCAGACCCCAACAGCTAAATGCGTTTTGAGACTCCTCAGCAGCAGAGGGACAAATCCCCAGCAAGGGAGTGTTGGTTGGAAGGGAACAGCTGGAAACCTTGCAGCTCAGGTCCTTTGGTGGGTCTGACTCTGCTGAGTGGAGGACTCTTGCTACCGTTGATGAGATGAATTCAGGCTTCAGCAGAAGCAGATAAGTGCTTCCTCTGGGAGCATGGCACATGAAGTGTCGCTGTCTTTAGAGACGTGTGTAGCAACTGCTTTTAATGAAGATACTTAATGTTAAGGCTACAGCATCCATCAACAAAGTGACACAACTGCTGCCCTGGCCAGTGAGACTAATGTCTAAAGAGGCATCCTTGGGATGGTCATTGGCCAAAACAGGTGGAGGAAGGTGCTGTGGGAAACCCACTAGGACACTGCTAGAAAACAGTGCCTGCTACTGAGTGAAGGGGTTTTCCAGCAGCAGGTGGAAAATCCTTGTTGGCCTTATTTTCTACATTTGAACATTTTCCAGTGGTTTGCATTTGACTTTGGAATCGCTTCTGCTTTTATGTCACTGGAAACGTAACAAAGGGTTGTACAACTGAGTGATCTGAGACCAAAGAGCACTCTGAGCGACCACATTTTCCTGTGCTGATGCTGTTTTCTTGTGAACTGGGAAAGTAGAAATATTGTCACTAGCAATAACTGACCAAAAAAAAAAGGAAGGAAGAAAATGACTTCAGAATTTCATTTTCAGATGTATAAATTGTGGATTAGAATGGTTCTCCCCAGCCTTGCGAAGGAGAAGGTTTTTATATCTGGATTGGAACATCTCACAGATCAGGCTGCTACCCCCAGTGTCTTTTCCACTGAAAGATCATCTTTCTACGACTAGTGGAAGTGGTGCCCTTCATGGTTCTTCTGTCTTCATCCTGTCTAGCATGAGTCTTAGCTTCAGGACCGAGTTTTTGCTGTGTGTTCCCTTCCCAACAACCACAGGTTTTAGAGCTCTAACCTCCTGATGGGAAACCAGGGAAAAAACTTGTTTTGTTCTCTCAGCCCAGACATCACGTGAGCCGGGGTCACCGGGATAAAAATACTTCCAACTTTTGTTGCACAATATTGCCAACTTCTGGAGCCTGTTCCTCATCTCAGAGTTGAGCAGGAGGTGCTGGGAGCATTCAGTCCCAGTCTGGCCATCCCTGTGACCATCAGGAATTAGATAGAGGTACCTTTGCTTCTTAGTGAGATCGGTCCATTTGAGCTTTCTGGGTAGAGGAAAGGGCAGAGGTAAACCTGGGTAGAGGTTTACAAGTTGCAAGGGCAGACTGGAAGCAAAAGATTTTTGGGTGCAATATGTTGCCCTTGCACTTGTAGGATAAGCCTGTCCACGGCCTTGTTGCTACTCATGGGAACAGGGAGCAGCCTATGGCTGTGCTGGAAGGAAAGATTCAAACTGAGATGTCTAGTCTGGCTAGAGCAGTGAAGCTGTGCTAGGAGGAATTAGGTTTCTTTCAGACCTCTCAGAAGAGCACAGAAAGAAAGACTCTGCTATGAAGGCCAAGCCCAGGCATGGCTGCCCCATATACAAATCCATTCTTTCTAGTCTCTGAGGAATGGTGGGATCTACTAACAACTCATGGCCTCTGAGAACCAGCCTATTGGTGTGTCCTACAAAACTTGGATGTCCCATCCTTGGGCAAGCCATTGATCTGCACAAATGTTTGTCCTCCTTTGAGGCACAAAGTCTTGACCCAGCTTGCACTTGGGAATCCAGCATTGCCTTGACTGATGGTCGCATCTGACCAGGTTGGCCCACTGCCTTGTTTGAGGCTTTCCAGAGGCACTGGGTTCAACTGCACCTCCCCTGGTGCCGTGGGAAGTGTGGGTGTATAATGAGCCCCTTACGACTGCGTGCGGCTCAGTGGAGAGACCTCCTGGCTAGGCAGCTACTGAGCACAGCCTTGGCTTCTAGGAGAGTGGAGAGGCGTGAGGAGGATGAGAATTTGTCATTTCTTTTGCCACTTAGTGACATTTACAACAGACTAATAAGTGGCACGGCTTCTTCCATACAGATCACTAACATCAGTGGCAAGAGCCCCCTTGAACGGCTATGAAGAGCTCTGGGGTTTGAGTCAACGGACAAGGCCGCCGAGGTCCTGGGAGACACAGCACTGACTTCAAGCGCAATCATCTCGGAAGCTCAGCCTCTAAGGTAGTAGATTTGGTCACATCACCACTGAGCTTTGTGTGGAGGTGATACCGAGCTGGGAGAATGAAGTGTCACCTTCAGTGTCACAGGAGATATTTCTGTGTGCTGCTGTAGGTCTCAAAATTGTTGTAAATGTTCTGGGAGGAGAGGTCTCCTAAAGTGTGCACCTATTTCCCTGGTAAGGTGGCTGTTGAAGATCTGCCCCACGATGTGCTCCACGGAACCAACATGGGGCTTGTAGCACAGGTCTGCTGTGGTTTCTAACGTATCTTGGAGGTGTTGTTTCTTGGGACAGCAAGTAGGGTTTTGTTGTTTCTTTTTTCTTCTGTACATTTAGTAAAACTCTGTTGTATTTACTTTGCAGTATTTGCTGTAAATGTATTGACTGTCTGAACGTGCATGGCTGTTAGGAGAGAACTTAGGGGTACGTTGTGGACATCAAAAGGAGCAGACTGACCTGTTCTCGTGTTGTCACCCTGTACCAGCTTCACCCAACAGGCATTAATTCACTGCCTTGTTCGCTGCCATTAGGGTTTAATTGCTTTAATTAGAAATTAGAAACTGTAGATGGTGTGTGTCTCCTCTTGGCATTTTGTGTCCATGCCACTTTAATAAATAAATAGCTGTGGAGGGTCTGGAGTGTGCATACGTAAATTGTGGCCAGCATGAGCAGTCACTTAGGTTGTATTCATAATCCCCGAGGCAGAAGAGAAGATCAAGTCAAGTATAGATTTACCAAAGGGATAAGTCACACAAAACCTGATCCTTGGGCATTCCTCCCCAGTCTCCACAAGACCCCCATTCATCACTGGAGCGCTTGTGACGTTCCCCCTCTGTGACCTGCTCAGAAGTTTTCATGAACTTGCACTTGTGCAGTTGCTGGCCTTCAGTTCTGTGCTTCTAACCCAAGTCTTTGGGATTTTCCCTTAAAAAGCTTCTGAAGTGGGAAGATCCAAGCTCAAAATATTATATAAAGTTAACAAATAAATAAAGCAAGCCCCCCCAGAGCTAAAAGAGAAATTTTAGGGGTGAGATTCTTCTTCTCCTTGAGTATCTGGGTCTCTGCTGTAAAGCACGGCAGGAATTTGAGACTGAGCACACAACAGTTTGCTGTTTTGTTTAGAACATTTGCTGTGTCGAGACTGTCCTGGTTTTTATGAATTACAAAGAGAACTAGAATGCTGCATCTGTTGCTGATTAATTATAATCATGATTCATGTCTCCTAGTGTGTGCTAATGGCTTTGTACTCCCCATTTACGGTGCTTGTGCCAACGTCTGTGGTACATCCCGTGCCCCTGGACCCATCACCTCTGTATGAACCACTCACTGCCTGTCACTTCTCGACAAGTTTGGCTAATTTTGCTCACCAGACTCTGCCAGCAGTTATGTCACGTCTTGTCCGTGAGTTCCAGCCACTGAACCTCATAAATAACGACTTGTGACACCACCAGCACCTCCAAATCGTGTGACTCCCAAATGTTTTGCTTATTCACTGGCCTGATTTATGGCCCTATCACTAGTGGCCTGTCAGGCTGCAAAAGGGAATGGGCTCTTTCTCGCTCTCATCCAGACAGATTGATGGATAGATCTCCCATCCCATCAGCCTATCTGGTCTATTTGGGGTAGCTTAAAAATATTATCAGTAGGCAAGGGCTTGCTCCTGCTCTCTGTTCAGGGCTGCAGAAGCTCTGCCACTCTCTCCAAAGGGGATGTCTCCGCAGCTGCAAAGCAGACAGACTGCTGCCTGGGATGAGAAGTGGCCAAGTCTGGGCTACCTGAACAAGGTGAAGCTGTCACCATGTTTTTCAGAGGAGCCACCCTGCTGAGCCACTCCCAGGGTTAGCCTTGTGCTGGGGCTGCTGGCCAGCAGCATTTCACCTGGGGTGTGTGTGGGGAAGGGGTGTTTGTCTGCCTCTGTTGAATAAATAACAACCTCAGTGATCATCCTGGAGTGAACACCTTTGTTTCAAGTGGCTGTGAGTGGAGACAGGAATTATACACTCTGACAATCGTTGGAGGGCTTCTGCTGCCCTTCTTTTCAAAAACATAATTTCCTTTTCTAGGATCAAACTGAAGTCAAAACAAAAATATGGATATTCATGTAAAAAGCAGAAATTTTAAGTAAGCAGGGCAGGGTCCAAATGACTCTGTGCCAGCTGATGTGTTCTTTTCTGGTCCTCATTTAACACAGAACACACTAGAAAACGTGATGTGGTCGGATTCATTACGCTGAAGGAATGTTCTCTTGCATTTCCTGGCACTGTTATTTTAACTGTGCAATCAATGTGTGGCATTAACATGCTTCTGTCTCACCCTCCAGAAGACAAGAATTCACAGGAGTTTAAGGACTCATAGCAGCTTAGCTTTAATCCAAGTGAATTTCTGAAATATTTAAGGCCCTGTAAAATCAGCGGCTTACTCATCGTGCACATCGTGCATGGTCTACACTGAGAGAGGGCATCTTGGGGCTGTTACTGCCTTGACAAATACTGCCAGTAATTATTTTAAAAAATAAAATAAACCTAGATTTGAACATAGCCACCTCAACTGGTTATAATTAAGATATATCTCCAGTCATGCCAGCCTGAGAACAACCTCCTGACACGATGCATTTAGTAATGCAAGAAAGTAATACAGCTCTTGATGGCTTTGGACCTGAGAACATGGACCACGTTCACGTCTCAGTGTGGATGCTCACTGAGATTGCCTCGTGCGAAGGGAAGAAGGAGGGAGCAGCAAAGAATAAATGTGAGCGCAACACAAAAAGGGCTTCGGGGAGTAGAGTTGCAAGCTAAGGTCAAGTAATCACGTTTGCTGAAAGTCATAAGCTTTAGGCATTTCAGCTCTGGGAGTGGTGACATGTTTAGGAAGATACAAGGCTGCAGGAGGCAATAGGGGATTATAATGTTTGCTATTAATACGGTGCAGTACTGTGGAGGAGAAATGAAGTCTGTCAGAAGAGGGTGATCAAGAGTCTCTGAAAACCTCTGCTATCTGCCATGCAGTGCCCTGCCTGGTGCAGTGCAGGGTGTCCTGGAATCATCTCAATTTTCACTTTGGTTGTGTGTCTTTCCCCTCCCACGAGCTGCTCATTCCCTTCATTTGCTTTTGTATTTTTTTTAAACATCCCCCAGTGGTTTACAGAGGTAACTGTGATGGGCCAAAATAGCAACACTCCAAAGCTGGAACACTGAAATGTTCCTGTTTGGGTGGAATAGCAGCAAAAGTCACCCCCAGCAGAGCGGGGAGGTGATGGAAAGAGAGGACTTGGTTGTTGTTTGTGTATTGTTTCCCATTTCTGATGTTTCACCCGCGTTTCCACTGAAGTTGGTGAGACTCAGAATGATTTTCTAAGTCATCAGTTACTTCTGAGGTTTGTATAGAGTGCAAAGCTCTAAAATAAGATTTGTGGTAAGGGAAACTGTGGAGCCAGTGATTTGCTGGGAAGAGATGTCCCTGCTCCTATTTGCAACTGCTGATTAATGGAAAACCAGTTTATCTTTGGGTTCAGAACTGGACCCAGAAGCACTATGAGATAACAGTGCATGGGACATAGAGCACAAATGGGGTTTATTAGCTTAGCTGTCTTTTTACCCTCAGCTGAAGCCAAATATCACAGATAATGCAACTCTGAGCTACACGTACAACAAGGAGATGTTGGGTCCTACCCAGAGTTTTCCTCAGGTCTGTTGTGGCCATCCTAGGTTGGGTGAATGTCTGATGTAGGAAACAGACTGAAGATTATAGGTGTACTGACCAAGTCCATCTGCCTTTTAAAACTGTTAAACATGGCGTGTTCTTGTGTGACTCTGTGTTGACTGGAGGAGTGCAGAGGGTAAATGGAGACACGGCATTAATCCCGCATGGGAATCCAATCTAATTGCTCTTTCAGAGCTCCAGTAACTCTATAGTTTCTGAGCATCTCTCATATGACGAGGAATCTGCCTTCACAGTTTGCTTGCAAGTTAGTGATGTGTTACATTACATGTTGCCCAATTTATAAATACAGGGAAGAGAGACCTTCTGCAGAAGGTCACACGAGTGATCTGTAACAATAAGTAGTTAAAGTCGAGTTCACACTTCACTATTTCCTTCTAAAGTAAGTAGTAGCTTATAGTCTGCTCCCAGGTCTGTTGCTAATTTAGACAAGCTAATTTGGATCGGGGTGTGTTTCTGCTTCATGCCCCAGTTTAGACATCCATCTCTGTGGCTTTCTTCTCAGCAACTGCTCTTGCCATCCATCAGAAGTCACCACGTGAGTGCCATGTGGTGTAATATTTGCCTGAAACACGAGAGGAGGTCTTTGGAGGAAAGCCAGATGGCATGGAAATGGAAGAGGTGACAGAGGGATGCTGGTAGATGTGCACATTTTCCATTTAGCCCTGCTAGCCATTTTTATACCTGGGTTGTATTGGTTCAAAACTGTGTCACAGAGTGTTTTGGAAAGACGTGTCGTGATGTGTGTTGATTGGCAGCCCTTTCACAACGTGGCTGCTCACGTGTGGCAAGTGAGGAAGGGCAAACTGCGTCGTGAAAGTGAGTGGTACCAAGGTCTGTTATTTCCCCCGTGAACTGTAAAGAATCAAATGGTTGGTCTTTTCCACAGGAGAACCCTAAGTCTGTCTGTGTGGACCAGAGGCAGCTGAGCAAAGCATCATGACCAGCCACCCGGCAGGTGAGAGAACAGACACAGCTATGGAAACTCTCTGGGGTACCTCTGGGAATAAGCCCAACTTGCTTTTCCTGTCTGGCAATTGGGTACCAGTCTCTCACCGCCGCAAGGAGAGACACTGGTAACTGGCCCTTCAGGCTCTGCTGACCTCTGTCACAGTCTTTCTCATGCCAGCTGTTGAAGTTGTATTTGGAACTGTAGCTGCTGTAAAGCATTCTTGAGCCAAATCATCGTTAGACCTGTAAATCGGTGTGGCCCTGGGTTGCAGATTTTCCCCTTTGGGCCCCATCTTTGCAGCAGATCAGCACAAAATCCCAGCCCTTGTTGCTCCAGCCTTTGGACAACACTTAAACCCTGTACTACTAGAACAGAGGGGTCCTTTCTAGTCCAAGAGGAGCTGAGCAGGAACAGTTGCTGTTCTGGAGCAGCAGTGCAGATCGAGAGCTTGTTTCTAAAGGACAAACATATTAATTGAACGTATTTTCCCTTGCCTTTCTATTAAAAGCCTTCAAGAAATCTTCTGTCCCCGGAGTTATTATCACCCCGTTTGTGGATGATATTCCAGAAGGATGCAGTACACCCGACTTTGAGCGGAAACCTGTCTCTCTGACATTGCAGGAAGGTGAGAATCTTGACAAACAGACCCTGGGGCTCGTGTCCATGTCTCACCTACCCCAAACAATTCCTGTAATTAAATCAAGCTTGTTTCTAAAGAGTTTTGACTCAACCAGAGAAAAGCATGTGGCCAAAGGCTTTGCTGTACTGATGGAAATTCCACTGGTGCTGATAGAGATCTCCTGAGTTTTCCTTTAGTGCAAGCAAATCAAAATCTGGCTCCTCATGTACACAACCAACCCCGTGAATTCCGCAGGAAGCTCTCAAAGCATTTTGCAGCAAAAGATTAAGCACATTGAAAAGCTGTTTTTTCTTGTTGAACTAACTTGTAGTATGAGTGTTCAGCACTAAAATGAACTGCTTTTTAGAGTAAGAGATCCCGACTGCAGGCGCTATTTAGGCTGTTCTTCTCCCTCAAGAAGCAATGTGGATCTTGCATAGGGTACAGAGGATGCAGCTAATGAGCTGAGACCTAAAATCGGTGGCAAGCCTCCCAGTAATCTCTCTGCACTTGCAGAATTTTGTATTTTTTTTGGCTTCGGACAGCCCGAGGAGATCGTGTAGCTCCTCTTCCCTCACGAGACAGAACCGTTCCAGCACCTTGGGTTTCAGCGTTGTCACCCCCGTTTGATGATGTTCTCGAGCCACTGGGATTTTCTGCAGGATCACACTGGCCTCTAGTGGTACCTCCCAATGAGGTCTAACAGGAGCGAGTGCAGAGCCCTGCGCCTGGGAAGGAACAATAGAATGCACCAGTACAGTCTGGGAGGTGTCTGCTGGAGAGCAGCTCCCTGGAGAAGGACCTTGGAGTCCTGGTGGACAGCAGGCTCTCCATGGGACAGCAATGGGCCCCTGAGGCCGGGGAGGCCAAGAGTCTCCTGGGGGGCACTAAGAGGAGTGTGGGCAGCAGGGGGAGGGAGGTTCTGCTCCCCCTCTGCTCTGCCCTAGTGAGACCCCATCTGGAGTGTTGTGTCCAGTTCTGGGCTCCCCAGTTCAAGAGGGACAGAGATCTACTGGAGAGAGTGCAGTGGAGGCTGTGAGGATGATGAAGGGTCTGGAACAGCTGCCTTATGAGGAAAGGCTGAGTGAGACACCTGGGGCTTTTTAGTCTGGAGAGGAGAAGAGTGAGAGGGGATCTAACTGATGTCCCTAAATCCACGAGGGCTGGGTGTCAGGAAGGCAGGACAACCTCTTTTCACCTGTGCCCTGTGATAGGATGAGGGGCGATGGATCTGAGCTCAAGTACAGGGAATTCCACCTCAAAAGGAGGAAGAACTCCTGCACTGTAGGGGTTGGAGAGCATTGGAACAGACTCCCCAGAGAGGTTGTGGAGTCTCCTTCTCTGGAGACTTTCAAGACCTGGCTGGATGAATTTCTGTGTGATCTGCTCTAGTTCTGTCCTGCTCTGGCAGGGGGTTGGACCTGATGATCTTCAGAGGTCTCTTCCAACTCCCACCATTCTGTGATTCTGTGATCCTCCTCCACCTTCCTTCCACAAGCAAGTTTCAGGCATGAACCAAGGCAGTGGTTGGTCACTCTGTCCACATTTCCAGTTATTTTATTTACAGTAGGTTCCTCATAGGGCATTCAGGCTGGCCCCAGAGTGAGCTGAATTTAGTGTCTATCCAAATGCACGATGGATGTCTTTACATCATCATCCCCCCACTGCATGGATGAGCTGTTCTCCTGGCTGTGCAGGTGCGTCCTGTACCAGCTGGTGAGCATGGGAAATCGCAGCCAGGATGGCTAAAATTTGACCAAGGTATAACCAGCTGGCATGTGACTTTAACAATAGATAGTGCAGGAATCTCACAAAAAGTTGGAAGATGCCTTTTGATAAGAATCTGTTGGTGAGAGCTTGCTGCATCTTAAGTGTTTTGTAAAGTAAGTCAGAAGGGTGGGGGAAATATTGCAAGACTCCATGGGGAGAATTGTTAAGTGTTGGTCATCTGAAGACCAACAGTGTTACAAAAGACAGGTAGTAATTACTGTAATTACTGCCCTGATTCCTGCTGACCTACAGAGATAATCATACAACTGTTTCTTTTGGAAAAGACCTTTAAGATCAAGTCCAACCCTTTCCCCAGCACTGCCCGGGCACCACTGACCCCTGGCCCTCAGCACCACAGCTCCACGGGGGGCTTGGAAACCCCTCCAGGGATGGGGACTCCACCACTGCCCAGAACACACGAGTCACTTCTCTGATTTGTTGTTCCATGGTGTTTCCTATGTCTTTGAAACCTTTTGGAAGAAAAGGAAAAGATTTGTGCTAGGCTGTGGTAAAGCTGGTGGAGATTTCTGTGGTCAGATGCAGTATACTCAGGCTCTTAGAGGAGCAGAGATGGAGGAGAGAGCTCATGGGTAAACCCCCCATCCTCTTCTCCTTTCCCGGCCTCTTTGAGTAGCAGTGCCTGGTGTGTTTGGAGTCAGGCTCACGGAGAAGGGAGGTCTGCAGAAAGGTGCTGTGTAGGGAGCACATGAGGAAAGCCCCTGCCCCTTGTGGGTCCTCCCAGTTGTTCTACAGTGTTGATGTTCAGGAAATGGTTTCTTCAATGCACAGAGGGCATCATTTCTTTTTTCCACCTCCTTATAAATCCAAATTTATCCAAATGAAAAGAGACCAGAAGCTGCAGCTGTTCACAGATGAACTCTCTAGAGACAGAGGACTCCAGCACAGCAGGTCCTTTGTTGTTCAACATCCTGCCCGGTATGGCCACGACAAAGGGAGTTGTCTGATAGACTGGAGGAGCAATGGGGACACGCAGGGAAATGTGTGTGTGGTGAGAATGGGTTTGGTCATTTCCTGGCTCTGCTACAAGTGGTGCACATGAGAAGCAAGTCCAGGCTGAACTTGTTGTAGCACTGTTGATTTCAGAGACCATCAGAGCGTGTTAGCAGTCACACCTGGTGGGGTCACACCTCATCTTAAGGGCCTTTTATGATTGAATACAGACAAACTCTGACATTAGTGACGAGGGGAAAGGTAACCCAGCCTGGATGTGAGCTAATAACAGGTTGCTCTTTGGCCCTGCCCAGATAGTGAGAGAATTCACAACAGGAACAAGATGCCAGAAAATTACTCTCTTGGGTACGTGACTTCTCTGTCCATGTGGCTGTGCAGGGAAACCAGGGAGAGACTTCATGTGTCAGGAGTGAATATTAAAGCTAGTTTTCAAGTAATCTGTTTGAAAGCTGGCTAGAGAGGAAATTATGGCAGATGTCTTGCAGTACTTTGGGCATTTCATGCAACTTAAACTGGTAATTTAGGCATCTTTTGCAGAGATAACAAAAAGATATCATTATTTTTAAAGAATATTTCTCCATAAAACAGCAGAGATGGCTCACTCTGAATCACTCTGTTGATAACATAAAGGGTCTGACATCAGTCCTTACATTCAAGCCTGTCTTAAATAACTAATTTCTTGCCTCTCTTCAAAGGTAAAACTGCCATTTTCAGAGCTGTGGTCAAAGGTGTCCCAACCCCCGACGTGAAATGGACACGTATACAAGGAGCAATGGATGATCCTGCCAAGTTTGAAACATTCTTCAATAACGTTACAAATGAATTCATTCTGCAGGTAAAGATCAAATATTTCAGACAGGACTGATGGAACAGAGAGAGCAATGGGAAGGGAAAACCTGCAGTGGGCTGATACATATGTCACCAGATCTGAGCTAACACAAAGATAAGCAAGCAAAGCCTTTGAGAGTCATTCTGGGAACAGGAGAAAGATCTGAGATGTCGTTGAGTAGCTGTTTGTTTAGAAGCTGAAGGTTTGTGAACTGAGCCACTGCACGTCTCTGTGAGCTCTCACTGTGTTGTTCTTTTTAAGATCAACAGCCTCACTGCGAGTGACAGTGATTTGTACCGATGCATTGCTGTGAATGAGTACGGGGAAGCCGCGTGTTCTGCTGGCCTCAGGATCATACAAGGTAGGATCGACTCGTTCCGTGCTCCACAGGCCCTCTGGTCTCAAGTAGCTGGCTTTGCTGTCCTCTGGGGGTGGGTGCTCAGAGCATTGTCTAAGTATCCTTGGTGTAAAGGTCCATTCTTCCCCTCACCGGGGACTGGAGATCTTCTGTAACTCCTGCCATGTTGGTGACTCCAGGACAGTATGAGCTTTAAGACAAGGCAGAAGAAAGTGGTATTGTGGTCACTGCACCAGACCATGACCAGATGCTCTGGATTTAGTGTTTAATTATCTCAATCCTTCCACTATGATGCTGAATGAATCAGTCTTTTGGGTGGGATCCATCCCACTTCACTTCAGATGTCTATGGTGTCCACCTGACCTAGTCCCCTGCTTTCCTACACAGTCAGTGGAGAGAGGTGGGCTCTTTGTGTGTGAAATGTAACTGACCCCTTCTTGGGATCGACTCGAGCAGGAGGTGGGCTCTGCTGGGAGTGTCCATTTCACCTGTGTGCCTGTAAACTAAGTTTAGAAGGCAACTGTCTGCATCTGGCCAGTGGTCCTTGCACCTCAGCTTCCCATCTCTAAACCAAGATGAATATTTCCTACCATTGCTTAAACCACAACCTTTGGAGGGTGGGAACGGTCCCCTCAATGGTGTAAAGTATCCAGTAAGCACAGAGTTGACTGGAACAGAAATACTGCATTTATAAGTGGAGATTACTAAGAGTCAGTCTCAGACTGACAAGGAAATCCAAAGCAGGGTTTCCTCGTGCACTGGCAACAGACAGATGTTTCGTAGTTCATTGTTTTACTGTTGTTGGTCTGACTTATCTTGCTCATCTTATGGCTTGTTTTTTCTCTGTTTTCTCCTTTAAACCATCAGTTGGCTTTAAGAGGAAAATAAACTATGTTACTGTCCATCCTGCTGATGGTAAGTTAGANGGGGTGGAGCATGGTTAATACTCCTCTGCCTACCCCCCAAACTTACCAAGAATGAAGTAAGAGAATGGTTAACAAATCTCTAATGTTCCATTGTCTCTTCCCACCTGCTGTTTACCTTTGGGTAAAGTAATGATCTTAAGCATGGCTTTGAGCTGTTAATTAATGATTCTTGAATCATTAGTGCTAGAAAAGGATTGTGACATCCCCACTGGATCAAACATGTTAACACAGCTGGAAAGTAGTAGGTTTCCAGGGTGTCCTCTCTAGAAAGAGAGGAAAGCCCCCTAAGGAAGTGATGAAGCACTCAAAGGACACGAGTTTGCCAGAGAGAACTGGCTCTAGCTTTGTAAAGTGTGAAAACATCACCAGAGGTAACCAGCACAGTAGAATGGCCTGATGGCAGTGGCTGTTTTGCATTACCTTCTTCTGGGGGGTATGTTTTACAGTGCTGAGTATCTGAGTGTTTGTTGTTCCTACCCCATCCCTTTAACAGAGTTAAAGAAGAAGCTTCAGGACTCCAGGAAGCTGCTGAGGAAGCGGTAAGGCTGCTGTAGCTTCCTAGGTGTTTACTGATGACAGGGGACAGCTTCACTGACCTTCAAGGCAACACTTCTTGTTTCCAAAGTTGTAGTGAGATTCAGTGTAGGGAGACTTAACAGAACAGTTGCCACCTCCTGCGGGGCTGAGATAAAGACAAGGTACCAGCCTCAGTCTGAGGTGTACGTTCCTTTGCGCCACAAGATTTTGATTTGAAAGATCTGGTTTTCTGCTGTCCTGGTTTTTGCTCACAAGTAACTTCCTGGCTAAGGGATGAGTCTTCACGTAATGATCTTTATGGTTAATTGTGTAATGATTAGTCAGTGGTGCCCTGGGATAGGACAAGAGGGAATGGTAGCAAGGTGAGACACAAGAAGTTCCACCTCAACCTGAGGAGAAACTTCTGCACTGTTCCAGTGCCAGAGCCTGGCCCAGGCTGCCCAGAGAGGTTGTGGAGTCTCCTGCTCTGGGGACTTTCCAGCCCCCCTGGATCTGTTCCTGTGTGGGCTGCCCTGGGTGACCCTGCTCTGGCAGGGGGGTTGGACTCGCTGCTCTCCAGGGGTCCCTCCCAACCCCACCATTCTCACATTCTGGCTGGTCAGGGGCTGAGCCCGGGCTCCCAGGCCAGCAGCACAGACTGATGTGTGCACATTGCTGAGACCCTTTCACTTCCTGGGTAGGAACCTCCCTGGGCTGCCCGAGGGGAATGACCTCTGGCCTGTGCAGAGCCCTAAACTGTGCTGAGAAACGGCAAGAGTGCTGCAAGTTGGCCTGGGCCAAACAGTGGCAGTGCCTCAGTGACTCTGCTCATAATTGAACGGGGTGGACAATTGTGTTACACTCTTGCCCTGTGAGGCCTGGGGCAACACTGTTCCCTGTCAGCATTTAATTTGTAGTATAGATGCATAAAACCTGTTCTGGAAGAGTCCTGTTATTCCTTGTCTACATCTACAAGGCCAAGTGAACAACAGGAATAATGGAGGGAGAGATGAAAGAGGATTAAGCATAGAAAACCAAATCCTTTCTTGTTGTCTGTCAAAATGTTTAGATTTTTATTTCCCTCCCCCTGGTTCTAAGGGCCCCAGCACCAAAACCCAAACCCCTGGACAAAGAAGCAGTCTGGCAACTGTTGCTGCATGCAGATAGGAGAGATTATGAGAAAATCTGTATAAAATATGGAATTGTTGACTTCCGTGGGATGCTGAGAAAGCTGCAGGAGATGAGGAAGAGCACAGAGAGTGAACAAGAAGAGGTAAAAAACTACAACCACTGAAAGCACTGATTTTTACCAATCTGCAGAGTCCTGTAGCTCCTCAGTAACTTCTGAGAAAGGAGAAGCCTTCCTGAATTGCTTTGTAGATGCTTTTTTTATTGCATGACAGAGAATGGTTTATGACAGTGTTTTAAAGTTCTACACTCCTACAGATAAGAATGCTATGACTTTTTTGAAGTTGAATTCATAAGTTTTAGAAGATCCTGACCATAGGCTAGTGTTTCTATAAAATCCTATGGCTAAAATCTGTATTCACTTGCCCGTGGTGAGAATTTGGTCCCCAGATTGAAAAATTTCTCTTTTTTACGCAGAGAAAAAGTAGATTTCACATTAGTTCAAGAGCTTAAGATCTTCTGTCATGGCAGCCTTATCATTCACTAAGTTTTTGTCTCTTTGCAGTTAATCCACAGTATGAAAAACTTTGAACACATCAAAGTCAACAAGGATGGAACAGCTACATTCAGTCTGGAGATAGACCTGAAAAACAGTAACAGCAAAGTTTATCTGCTTAAGGTGAGAGGCTGAGATGAGTTGGCCAGGTCATAGGAGCCACTGGAGTCTTCTACATAAAATACTTGATCATCCAGGCAGTGACTTGAGAGCAAGTAAGCTTCTTAAAGCTGTCTGTCCACTGCAGAATCCTTGACTGTTTAGGGAGAAGTGTTAGTGTGGGGGTCCAGGCAGTCTTTGGTGGTGACTATCACTTGGATCCAAGTAGAGGGGAACCAGTCCTGAAATCCTTTTGACTTCAGGAGCTCTCCTGGTAAGAGACATTTTAACAGTGTCTTTCAGGCTGCAGAAATCCTGCAGTCTCATGTAAGAAAAGCACAACTGATTTTATTGACATTCTCGAGTGTGTTATTCCACTCTGATTCACTTCTGCGTAAGAAGATCTCAAGGAAGTAAAACATCCCATCTAGTTCTGTAGTTACTCTGCTGTGGCTCCCAGGTGTTGTGGATGTTTATCTGGAAGACACATTTCAGTCAAACTGTGACTAGTGGCTTTAAAACAGGGGAAATCAGAATTCATTAGAGAAGAGGTCTGACTAATTCTGAACTTCTGGATCAAATACATGACATGAAGCCTGTGCAGCCACAACATGAAGGAGGTAACCCTGTTATAGGCAGGATCGTGCTGAACAGTCCTGCTTCTCCACCTATCAGGATACGAAAATCGAAGTACATCCTTTGTCTTCAAAGCTACAGTAACTGACTGTCAGTTCAGCTTCCAAACCTTGCATGAGCCAGCAACATGCTGTTGTTTGGCCCAGTTTGAGAGTCTACTGCTCTGTTCTGTGCAGGATTTACTGCACGTGGCAGTGCCTGGGTGTTCCACAGCATAGAGTTCTCTGTTGTCATTCCCATATAGCAACAAGATGAGCACAGCACCAGTTTGGCTTCATCTGTCTGAAATGCCTTGCACTAGCTGTGCATCACCTTTCAGAATATGTTCTGTCTCTTCCTAGGATGGTGTGAAGCTCAGATATGGAACGGGGGATGAATACCGAAAGCACTGCCTGAGGCAAGTTGGCAAGAGGTATCATTTCATTGTCAACGATGTGCAGCCAGAAGATGCAGGCTTTTACCAAGTCAGAGTGGAGGACGTACCTGTTTTCTCAACTGAACTGGATGCTGAATGTAAGGAACTGAGTTAGATGTGTGCCAGGTGCCGCTGTAAAGAGAAATGATTTTTCTTCTGGAAAATTTTATCTAGGAGCATATGCAAAGCTCAGCAGTAAAACCTGACTGGTTTTGTGTTGCCAGATATGGGCTCCTTACATGACTCGGGTGAAAAAGAGCAGGAGGGTGCTTATGTGATACGGGTGTTGCATTTGTAGGCCAAAGGACTAGGTTTGAGTGCCCATTTGGCTCTGACTTCTGCATGACAGTGAGTGAATTCCTTAGTGAGTGAATTCCCCATGCTATGGCTGCTTTTTTTAAGCTCAGAATAATAACTACCAACTTGATACAATTATCAGGCTGCTGAAATACACTGATGACTACAAATTATCAGCATATCACAGTGAAGTGTGGTGTGAATGTCTCAGAAGATAAAGGCTAAAATCTCCTTTTCTGCTTTTCCGTCCTGTTGAATGGGGCACAGGAGCACATCTCAGTTTTTCCCTTCTCTGCTTAAACCAGCGCTCACAGACATGGCAAGTTCCTGTCTTTCTTTATCCTTCAGCTGCAACAAGCTTTTTTTTTGGAAGACAGCAAGAGCTCCCAGTTCCCTTTCTATAGCTTTTGTTCTTTCCATCGCAGCCATCCCCGTGAGGTTTGAGCAGCCCCTCAGCGACTTGCGTTGTCCTGAGGAGGAAGACGCTGTCTTTAAGTGTGTCCTCCGCACCCCCTGCCACGATGCCGTGTGGCTACACAAAACCCACCTGCTGGAGGCAAGTGAGAAGCACCAGATCTCCGTCACGCCGGACGGTCTGACCCACCAGCTGCTCATCAGAGGCGTCNCGCCTGGCTTATTGTAGAGTGTAAGTGATGCTGGGTCATCCCCGTGGGGTTGGCTTGAGGGGTGTTAACAGCTAATGTTCCTCTCGCTGCCTGTTTGCAGATTGGGATGTTTCTGTGCTGAGAAATGAATTGTGGAGCCTCTAGTTCCTAAGTGATATCTGGGGAAATGAGTCTGGCTAGATCCTCTTTCCTTTTCAGATGAGACAAGTTGTTCCCTTTTCACTACTCCTGACAAATCCTATTGGCTTCACTCTGCAGCCTCTATGAAGCAGGATATTGAAAAATACTCTCTGTCTCAACACATATTCCTGTTCACACTGTCACAGCCTCATCACAGCACAGCATCTAGGGGATCACAGAGCTTTCAATACTCTCCATTCTATATTGCCAGCCCTATCCCACCAATCCTATTCAGTAGTATCTTGCCTAGATAGTACTTTTCCAAACTAGGGGTTGAACATGTTAGAAGCAGCTCAGAGGGAGCTGGGAAGATGGGAAACATGCCTTTCAATGTGAGCAGATTAATAGGCAACTGGCTCCTGTGTTTTTGCTTTAGTTTCTTTGGAGACCCTGCTGCAGCAAAAGGTGACCTCTTCCCTAAAGGCTTTTTTCATGGCCTTTAAGAAACAGAGCAGGTTAAGTATGATGCAGAAAGGAATTGCCCACTGATTTCACTGCGCTGTTAATGCTCTACAGAAATGATAGCTAGCCTGGAAATCAAGCCAGTGAGTGACCTGCTCTCAGAAAAGTCTGGATTGTGGCTTAACGCCAAGCTATTCACAGTGCTGGAACCTGTAGGCTTCTTCAGGTTGGCCATCTCTAAAATGCAGGATGCCGAATCATAGAATCACAGAATGGTTTGGTTGGAAGGGACCTTTAAGTTCATATAGTTCCCGCCCCCCTGTCATGGGCAGGGACACCTCCCACTGGAGCAGGTTGCTCAAAACCCCATCCAACCAAGTCTTGAACACATCCAGTGGTGGAGCATCCACAGCTTCTCTGGACCACCCGTTCCAGTGTCTCACCACCCTCCTAGTGAAGGACTTCTTCCTAATTTCTGAACTAAATCTCTCCCCTTCCAGTTTGAAGCCATCACCCCTTGTTCTATCACTACAAGCCCTTCTAACAAGTCCCTTCCCAGCTTTCTTGTAGTTCCCCTTTGGATACTGGAAGGACAGAATGGCATCTTCCCAGAGCCTTCTCTTCTCCAGAATGCATGAGCTGCCTCTGTAGCAGTAAGATTGTAATTCAGGGGTGGGGACTGATGACCACTCATCAGTGGGACATATGTGTAGGGTACAGAGTGGGTTGAGAGTAGCCCTGAAGAGAAGGACTTGGGGTTGTTGATTGATGAGAAGCTCAACATGAGCTGGCAGTGAGCTCATGTCGCTCAGAAGGCCA
>VWZY01002760.1:152934-182067 GCA_013399075.1 Chloroceryle aenea | reverse complement strand
AAGGATGGTCTCCCATCTGGAGGAAGTGTTGGTGGTGCTGGTGTAGCTGGTGCAAGGGGAGTTGGGTCTCCCTATGGAAAGGATGGTCTTCCAGCTGGGGCTGTGAGTGGAGCTGGTCATTTTCCTTTTGGAGCTGAAGAAGTAATGGGCTCTCGCCATGGCAGGGATGCTCTGCTGAGCGGAGCTCAAGGATACGTAGGTGGAGCAGGAGGAGATGGCTTTTCCTCAGAAAGCAGTGGTGTCCGTGGCTCTGCAGTAAGGGGTGCTGGGTCTCCCTATGGTAAGGACAGTGGGTCAGATGGAGCCAGGGCTGGACTGGGTGGTGTTGGCAGGTTGGGAGGTAATTCAAGCCATGGTAAAGGAGGTGTGGAAAGTGCTGTTGGACGGGGTGGTGAATATGGACTGGATTCACATCCTGGGAAATCTTCTATGGGAGATGAAACTGGAAAGGGCACGGCCAGTGATTTCAGAGGATCAGGGAACAAAGGCTCATCTGATGACAGAGATTCACTTTCAGGTCAAGGAGATACCAGGGGTGAGGGCAGAGGTTTAGGACTTTCAGGCTCCCTTTATGGCAAAAAATCTGCCTTTGGAGGGGCATGGAGTAGACCCTGTGACAGATCTGATTTGGGGAAGAATTCAGGTGGTTTTGGTCAAGGTTCCTTGAATTCTGGTCAGATGTCAAATCTTTATGGTGGACTTCCTTCAATAAACCAGAGAAAACAGGAACCCGACTTTGATTTTAAAGCAAATGATTTCTTGATGACTCCGGAAACTATGGAAAAAAGACGACTTTATTCCCTCGATGATCTGAAAGGTATGTGTTCAGTGATGCCTCCTCTGTTGCTGGTCTTTGTGTTTTGGTGCTCACATTCCTAATCCTGCAGAGAAACTGCATCTGACAGTTTAGCCAAACGTAGCTACCTTTAGAATTTTGGTGAGACCATGACCTCTTCGACCACAGATTTGCTGTTTGGCCTGATGCAATTTGCTCAGATCAACCTGCTTTAAAAATCTGAATATTCCTTGTTTAAATTATCTAAAACAGGCTTAATTTGTTTGTTCAAACAAAGGATTTGGATCCACTTGGCACAGACTTTGCTGCACAAACATGGTAGTTCCTGGATAGTTTCAAGGAATGTGGCCATGATTCTTTGATATTGTTCCAGATTAAAACTTACTGTTTCGCTTCACTTGTTCTGATATCTGGTGCAAAGATTGGTGGTTTTCCAAGTTCTGGGAGCAAACCTTATTTGGGATTAATATGGACATTGGGCCTAATGTAAAGAGCTTGTCTCTTGTAACGTCAGGGGTTGCATAAAGTAAAAGGAAAGTTGTGTGTGTGCAGCTGTTTGCCCAAGACCATGGCTGCACCAGTGAGAGAATAACATGAAAACTGTAGAAAGGAGAAACTTCAAATGTGTAACCGAAGGGCAACATTCACCTGATGGAATTCACAGAGTCACAGAATAGTTTGGGTTGGAAGGGACCTTAAAGATTAACCAGTTCCAACCTCCCTGCCATGGGCACGACACACCCACTAGACCAGGTTGCTCCAAGTCCCATGCAGTCTAGTCCTGAACTCATCCAGTGATGGAGCATCCACAGCTTCCCTGGACAACTTGTTCTAGTGTCTCACCACCCTCCTAGTGAAGAACTTCTTCCTAATTTCTAATCTAAATCTCCCCCCTTCCAGTTTGAAGCCATCACACCCTGTCCTATCACTACCAGAAATTGTAAGAAGTCCCTCCACAGCTTTCTTGTAGTCCTCTTCAAATACTGGAAGGTTGCAATAACATCTCCCCAGAACCTTCTCTTCTCTGGGCTGCACAGCCCCAGCTCTCTCAACCTGTCCTTGAAGGAGATGCTTCCCAGCCTTCAGCTGATGACAAATTAGAAATTATCAAGGCAAACAAAACATAAATAAGAAAGTGAAATCAACAATACTGGAGTTGGTGAGGAAGGAGGTGGGATGTATTTATTAGAGAGGGGATGAGGGTGATAATTTAAAAGAACTTAGGAAGGGAAAGAAGAATACAGAGGGTAGAGGATAGGGTGGCTTGGGGCTGTTCAGGGGGAAGAGGCTGGGCAGCCCTGTCCCTCGTCAGTGCAGAGGGAAAGAATGATGGAGGGGTATATNACTCAAACCATTTTATGATTCTATATTCACAGCCTGGAGCTTTCTCCCACGGGTGGTAGAGGGATCCAAGGCGATCAGCACAGCGAACCTGTCGATGGTTAATGTGCTGAATCCACAGCCCATGGGGCTGCTGTTGGGACCGTTGAGGGCTGGCTGGCTGGCATGGCCCCCAGTGCCCGGAGGTTCTGCCAGCTGGCCCACAGGGTTGTGGTACAAACCCCTGTCATCACTGTAGGCTGTATTTTTCTAGAAGCTCTCTTCTCTCCTCATGTGCATTTTCATCTGTACACTTCCTCTGTCAGTGTGACACAGAGTTAGCATCTTCTCAACATTTTCTTTTCTGAATGCTCAGAAAGACGCTGTTATGTCAACAAACAGTTACTTAACATCAGAGTCCTGAAAGGGGAACCAGCTGAGCTGTCGTGCACTGTCAGTAAAGAGGATGTGACAGGAACCTGGTTTAAAGATGGATTAAAGGTAGGTAACCTCTAGCTACTGTTTCTCTTGACGGTCAACACTCTGCTCTCTTACTAAATACCATGTCAAGGTGTCCTTCCCTCTACCAGTCTGTTGTCTGGGTATGGCCCTGGAAGGATTCTGCAGGAGCCTGTTGATAATAAAATTCTTGATAGAAACCCAGCAAGATCTCTCCCTCTTCTTCCTGCAAGACATTTCTATTCTTGCTGACAACAGGAGGCTTTGTGTTTCCATTGTGTTTCACGGGGACAGGGGACAGATGGAGTGGGTCTCTCTTTTTCTTTTCCCTGGTGAATCAGAGAAATCTGCAAAAAGTGAGGGAAAATTCTTCAAAGGCTCCTTCAGGCAGCCAGGACACAAAGAGCACTCCTGCAAATTAGTCCTTAAGGTCAAGCACAGCCATCCTATTCTGTGTCCAAATCAACACTGAAGAGCAGCTCCAGTTGTGGGATCCAGATGCTGCCGTAAGAGTTCTGAGGTCTCACGGGACAAGGCTTTTGTCATTAAGAACAGAAAGATAGAAAGTGAGGTTTCACTATAATTTCTTTCAATCAAGTCTTTGTGGGGAGTGTGTTGACAATGCTCTGTGCAACATTACCAGGTGAGTAAACCCAGAATACTGCTGTCATTAAACAAGGGTGTCATTCCTAGGTCTTTTCAACTACATTTCAGATTTTTGTCTGTCCAGTTTCTTTGAATTTAAATCTCTTTTAAGAATGGCTCTCTGTGCTTTACCCTGTAGCTAACAAACATGGACGGAGTCATCTTTGAAAAGAAAGGTCTAGTCCACAAACTAATTATTAACAAGGTGGAAGATATTCATGCTGGGAAATACAGGTTTGAAGGTGGAGATATAAAAACGGAAGCTTCAATTTTTGTTGAAGGTGAGTCTACTCCAACTGCCCATGCAGTGTGCCCACCTCAATGCCCTTTAAACGTGACATATTTTCCCAGAGAATTATAGTTGGCTATTGAGAGAACTTTATAATAAAGAATTACATGTAAATGGGAAATAATTTTTTTGGTACAGATTGGTGCATTTTCTATTTACAAATTTACCTAGGGAACCTTCCCAAATAGCTTCACTCAAAGATTTTGGGGTGACCATAACACTTGATCAGACCAGATTCTTCATTCCTGTGTTTAGTGTATTGCCTATGAGAAATTTGCTCCAGTGAAAAGGACCTTATGATACAACAGATACAGAGTGATAATCACCCCGTAGCAAAGTACACCCATGTGAAGTCCTGAGCGTGCAGCTAAAAGTGAAGGTCCAAATGCTGTGAGCTTCTAAGCTTTATTGGCAGCCACATGAGGGAAACCCTTCCCTTCAAGGTGAGCCTTCTCCTCTTTGAATGGCTGGTTTTAATGACCTTGTATCACCTGCTTAGATCCTCCACAGGTTGACAAAGTTCTCCTCAAGAACTTAACAAGCGTTCCTACTGTGGCCAAGGCAGGGCAGAATGTGAAGATCAAGATCCCTTTTGAGGGCCGACTGCCAATCAGAGCAATGTGGCTGAAGGACAAGATGGAGCTGGCAGATGACACAAGGATTCGTGTTGATAGAACGGAGACCTTTACCATGCTGTCCATCTCCAGCAGTGAGAGGAAAGACTGTGGGGATTACAAAGTCAGGCTGAAGAATGACAGCGGGGTCCTGGAGATCAACCTGAAGCTTGTGATAGTAGGTAAGAGCCCCCCAATATCCACTGTGGCTTTTAGGCAGGGAACCCATTAACACTGGTGACAGTCTGATTTAGAGCTACCGGGTATTCCAAGGTGAACAAGACTATGTATTTATTCTTCCACTAAATCAGGGTACAAGCAAAGCTTGCTGAAATGTCTCCCGACCTTTAGTACAAAGTGACACAAATGTCGTTTGGTTTTGCACAGCTTTGGCAGCTGAGTCTCAAGTGTCAGGTGAGTGTGGGAGATGGGACGATGTGCAACATGCAAATCTAAAATAACTTATCAAGGTCAAATTCAGCTCTACCATAAATGTCTGTGCTCTTTTGGGACACCAGAAATTGTTTTCTTATGTATAAGCTGCTGAATTGGCTCTGTGCTTATGAGAGCAATTAGCTCACGAATCAAGGGCCTGTCTCCCTCCCCCCACCCCCATCTAAAGTTAGAAGAGTGGAAGTTTTGAAGGGGCAGTTCCAATGCCCAGCCCTTATTCTGCAGCCACACGTGTATTCCATCAGAAATGGAGTCTCCCGGCTGACGAGCGAGGGACGGTGTTTGCTCCAAACCCAGGAGCACATCTGGGGCTGGAGCCAACTCACACTCCGTGTTTATCTTTTCAGACAAGCCACAGACACCTGAAGGACCCATCAAAATTGTAGAAAGCTCTGCAAATGACATCACCATTCAGTGGAAACCCCCAAAGGATGATGGGGGCAAACCGGTGCAAAGATACATTGTTGAGAGACAGCAGGTTGGCCAGAAAGACTGGGTGGTCTTGGGAGAAACCCCCAGGACCTGTACCACCTTCACTACCAACAAAGTGGAAGAAGACATGACCTACTACTTCAGAGTGAGAGCTGTGAATGCTGAGGGAACCAGTGATGCACTGGAATCGGGGGAAGTGAAGGCTGTTAGCAAAGGTGAGGAAGAACTTTCCATAACTGGGTTTGACAACCACCTGGGAAATTCATTACCAAACTGACATCAAAGAAAACTTGCTGCAGTTTGGATGTTGCTACAGATCTAAACCTGATTTGTGGCTGTGAAGTCTTCACACAAATCTGTGGAGATGCCACTGCAGGGCTAGAAGTTCACCGTAGTTTTTGGTGATGCTGAGTGAGATGGCATTACAAATGTTATGCTCCATTCTGAATGGGAAAGCAAGTTTTGTGGGAGAAATGCAACATGCATGAAGACCAGAGGAAATTTTTCCCAACATGGCTACAAAGGGATCATGTGAGGCCTTTTCTCCATAGGCAAAGGACTGTCTCTCTTGTAGAGAGACGTGTCATTTCATAGCGTGACCACTTCATTCCCCTGATATCCAAACAACTAATTCTATTCTTTGGCCTCCAGTGAGATTAAATATGAGAACAGTTTTGCCATGAGCATGACTGTAGCACTGAAGGGAAAGCAATGTCCTATTCTAGTCCTATTTTTCTTCTTTCTACATTCTCCTTTTCACGATTACAAGAAGCTCTGTATTCTGAATGCTTTAGCAGAAGGCTGAGAAAATCCATTCTGTTTCCACTGTCTGTCATTAAAAGCAAGAATAAAGATGACTTTTCACTGGGGGGAATACCACCAGGTACAGGTGAGGGGTAGACCTGCTGGAAAGCAGCTTCATGGAGAGGGACCTTGGAGTCCTGGTGGACCCATGTGCCCTTGTGGCCAGGAAGGCCAATGGTCTCCTGGGGTGCACAAAGAAAAGTGTGTCCAGGCTGCCCAGAGAGGTTGTGGAGTCTCCTGCTCTGGAGACTTTCCAGCCCCCCTGGCTCTGTTCCTGTGTGGGCTGCCCTGGGTGACCCTGCTCTGGCAGGGGGGTTGGACTCTATGATCTCCAGAGGTCCCTCCCAACCAACCTCACCATTCTATGATTCTATGAATTTCCTACCTCGTATGAATGATGTGCCTCTCTCCGTAGGCTGTCAGTGGAAGTGTTGGTCGTGATGACAGTGGATCATTCATGAAAACCAAGGTCAGGACCAGAGGTCCCTTCTGGATCCTGTTTGTGTGGGCAATGGGATACATAGCTTTAGGCCTCAGTCAGGTTTTCAAAACACTTGCACAGGAATACTTTGGGGAAACTGGAAGGAGAAACGATACAGAACACTTTCTTATCTTGCAGTAACAATTTACCTGCTAATAATGAACCACTGATCTCTTCCTAGCTTCACCTGGTGCCCCAGATCCTCCTGAGATTGTCAGTACCAGCAAAGACACCATCACGATATCCTGGAAAGCACCTCGTAAAACGGGCAGTTCCCGAATTGTGGGCTATATTGTTCAAAAACGCAAGAAGGGCACAATCACCTGGCTGCCAGTCAACAATGGACCTATTGCAGGTGGGCAGCTCAAATCCTGGAGCAGACTGGAAGACCTAAAAAAGGCCAAAAGCTCAGCTGGGTTCAGGAGCTGCTTAGGATCCTTTTCCCACCAGTGTTTTCGCCAGCTGAACCCATCACAACCATGTTACCCCTGTCTGAAGTATTACCCTCTTATCTTTCAGAGCTCTAGTGCAAACATCTTCTCACAACTACATTGTTCTCACAACTAAGGCTCCACAGCTGTGCCATAGCAAAGCCAGATCTTGGGTTTATAGACAGATGAATGTGTGGGTGGAGGATTACGGTCTTTTCTGGCTTGTGTGCAAACACATGGCTGGAGGATGGCCAGGGAGCTCACTGCTGCATCCTGGGACGTAAGTCCTCTGTAGATAAACTGATGTCTTCAGTTTCTGGAGCTGAAGTCTTCACATGCAGAACTACTGTCCTTAGTCCTCACGCTAGGAACTTGGCAGGCAGGAATTTATAAATGCAGGGGGTGTAAAGAAACCTGAGTGCCGTGTATGAGCTCCATACTGTGTTTTGATTATAGCTATCCCTGGGTGCAAGCTAGGACTAGGTGCAGGGAGTTTGGGATAATCCCATGAGGAGAAGCAATATTTATCCTTTCTCTAACTTCATAGCTCTCAAGCACTGTTTGATTTGAAAGGGAATACAGTGAACAGCCCCCAGAAGTGCACACAAACTTGGGCAGGGAAGCGTAGGGGAATGGGTGCAGGCATTTATACCTGGCTCCTGTGCACTACTCAGCCCACAGTTCTACCTGGCTTGCCTGAGCCAACACTCTCCTTTCCTTTCTGCAGAGAAGAAGCTGAAAGTGGCCAATCTCAAGAAAGGTCTGCAGTATGAATTCCGCGTGGCCGCCGTCAACGCTGCCGGTGTCGGAGCTGCCAGTGACCCGTCCCAGCCCGCTGTCGCCCGGGACTCCGCCAGTAAGTGCCCTGCCCCTGCCCCCTCCTGCTGGCCTGGGGGCACGTACAGCTAGCTGAGTGTGGACTGGTGAGCTGAGTGGAGAGGCATTGTTTTTTACTCCTAAATGCTTTATAGAAGTTTATGAATCCAAGGAGAAATAGCTGGGGACTGTTTCAGGGCTGAGAACCTGCTATCAGCGTGAGGAAGGGGTGGGAGGATTTCCTGTGAGATCTTGAAGTCCAGAGGGGTGAGACTCCTCACATGGGAGCTGTGTGTGGTGGGGAGCAGTGTCTGGGAGGGGCTGCAGACCCCTTTGGGAGTCTTGGGGGTTGAACTGCATGGCTGGCAGCAGCAGCAGCTGGATCCAGCTTTGAAGAGCTGGGACTCTGAAGAACTGCAAGACAGCAGGGTGGATATCCAGTGCACTGCAAGAATGTCACAGATCTCGGGAAGTGACTGAAAAGGGGGGAGAGAAGTCATAGAAAAATAATTTAAATAAAATTTCCCTTTTCAGAATCTCCAGGTCAAGTGCAGGACCTTAAAGTGAGCAGCAGTGATGGCACCAGTGTCACCTTGACATGGAAGAGACCTGACACAAAGGATGGCAGTGATGTGAAAGGCTATGATGTGGAGATGCGGTCTTCCAGCAACCTCAGCTGGACCAAATGCAATGCTCTTCCCATAGACACGACCACTTACACAGTTAAAGGCCTCCAGTCCAAGGAGACATATTTCCTACGTGTGAGAGCCCTCAATGACAGTGGCCCAGGAGAAGCCGTGGAGCTGGAAGCTTCTGTGGGAGCTGCTCCCCCAGCAGGTAGAGTCAAACCGGGCTGCTTTTGGAGTGAGTGAGGTCATTCTACAGGTAACAGGATGCAGGCAAGGTCTTGAGGTCATGATGATGAGCTCCTTCTAAGTTCCTGACTGTAGCAAAAGCACTGCATTGCTCCTCTGCAGCATGCTGCTCTTCTCTGGTTATCTCATCAGGAAATTCTGAAGATTTAGCTGATAATAAATGTGCAATGCACTGTGTTCAGCTCCCAGTAGAGACTCATTGTTATGAAAGAACCCCCAAAACTCTGGTTTCTCCTTGGATTTACATTTTTCCTCCTGTGCAGAACTTACCACAGCCAGGATCACCAGACAGAAACCTACCCATGCTTTTTTAATGGAAAAATAGAGTTTTCAGTCTATTTTTATACAGTCTTTTGGGATTAAATAGTTTCATTCTCTTCTATCACAGTTCTTATGTTGGTTTTTAGTTTTATTTCCCTTTTGCATTTCCTAGTCCGAGTGGACCTTTTTCACTTTTTTACCTTTATCTACAATTTGTAGCTCTGTGTTTGTTTGTTTATTTATTTATTTGGTTTTCCTGCTGTTTGGAGATAGTAAAAGATAATTCTGTGAAAGATTAATCTTCCTTAATTTGGGTCCTAAGTGAAAATACCTACTTTAGACCCATGTCCAGAGACTCCTTTTATAATCTGTCAGTAAGAGATGATTGTAAGTCAGGGAAGAAGCTTTTCTGTTTCTGAACTGGGAATACTAAATACAATTTAGTGCTGTTTGTATTTGTCATTTTTAGAAGAATGCTACATACAGTATTATATTATACTGATGAAAAGAGAAAAGTAAGAAAAAGCAGTTTAGATATTAAAAAAAATATTATTTTTAGTAAACTTAGGCTGGTTTCCTGAGGATGTTCTGTGCTTTGTGCTGAACACGTATTTCATAAGCATTTCAACTGCAATTTCCTTGTCCCTGGATGGCTGGGTTTTTTAACACAAAAGATCCTCCACGTGATGAGAAAGTGTGTCAAGGAGCCAACATCTCCACGACTGAGACACCACATGCACACAGGCATTGTTAGGAATGTACTTTTACAGCACTTCCCCTTTTTTGGCCGTATGGATAAATAAATAGTAATAAAATTTGAAAGCTGTAAACTCTGGTAGTGATTCGAGGAACTTTTTTTCCACTGTTTTTTTTTGCCACTGGTGAGTTTCCCAGCAGTCTGCAGAGTGGCTGCTGGAAAGGCATCAGGAGTGTCGATCACATGAGTATGACTTTGTCAGGCAGTGATACCTTACAACCTTTCATTGTAACCATCCTCTTTCCCAGTTGCTCCCAGGTTACTCATAAATGACACAGTGAAGAGCTTCCTGGTTATAAAAGCAGGAAATACCATCCGAGTGAATATCCCCTTTGAAGTAAGTATTCAGATGTGTTTGTAAGGATTTTCCATCTGTTTTTACGTTGCTGTCAATAGCAGACATGAACACTGAGCTGTTGTTGGCCTGGGATGGAATTTTGTTTGAGACACTGGCAGGTCCTGTAAGCTGCTGGTGCTGTGTGTCCTTCCTACAGGATGGAAATGCAAAGAATCCCTCAGCTCTCACCCTCAGCAGTAGAGTTTTGTGACTACTTTTCAGCTACCTAAAAGGAGATTGTAGTGAGGCTGGTGTTGGTCTCTTCTCCCAGATTACTAATGATAGGACAAGAGGAAATGGCCTCAAGTTGTGTCAGGGGAGGTTCAGGTTGGATATTAGAAATAAATTCTTTGCTGAGAAGTGGTTGGGCACTGGAACAGGCTGCCCAGGGCAGTGGTGGAGTCGCCATCCCTGGAGGGGTTTAAAAAACGAATAGATGTAGCACTTGAGGCTGTGGTTAGGGAGCTCTTGGGCTGAAGGTTGGACTTGATGATCCTAGAGATCCTTTCCAACCATAATAATTCTGTGATTCTATGAGCTTATGGTCATTCATTAACCTCTGCAAATAAGGCACAGTGCTGGCCATCCAACCATATCCATATTGTCATCGTCATCTGTCATACTGACAGCTTAAGAGTCACTCTGACAGAAGGCCTTGGGCTGGCACTTGTAGCAACATCCCCCTGGTGGGATCTGTCTTACTAAGCAGCAGGGCTTAAGCTGTCTGACTTGAGAAACAGGCATGTACTGATGGGACCCTGCCTTGCTTTGCTTTGAGCTGGGACAGCACAGGTAAAGTCTGGAATGTCGAGAAGGTGTCGGTGAAGGCAAAGTGTGAATCTGCTGCCCTTTCTCCTGCCCTCACGGAGAGTAGGGACCAAAGATGGCACAGTGGAAATAAAGACTTTGCGGATTTTTTTTTCTTTCCAAACTCACAGTTTTTTAAAAAGTAGAAAATATTACCTACTGATGTCATCTGTTGTTCTTGATGCAGCACACGTTGATTGATATGGCTGGACACCTTAGTACAGTAACATGCTTAAAAGACACAGAGAAAGAGAAAAGTTAGAAAGAACCTTCAGAGCACCCCTTTATCCAGGGCTCTTAGATCCATCTTGGATCCATATTTCTAAATATTACTTTACTCTGGGTTATTACTTTACCTCCAGGTATAGCTCTGGGACAAGATNGCCCAGCCCAGGGGGATGATCCCTGCCCTGGTCTTGCTGGCCACAGTAGTGCTGATCCAAGCCAGGACACTGGTGGCCTTTTTGGCCACTTGGGCACACAGTGGCTCATTTTCAGCCACAGTGAAACTGAAGATGTAAAGATGCAATCTAGAAGCAAAACAAGTGGGCTATAACTCGTGTTGTTCTTTACAGGGGTCTCCAGATCCAGTGGTGACCTGGTTAAAGGATGGGCTTCCTCTTTCAAACCGGGCTACAATAAACACCAAAGATGGTACCACCCAGCTGCTGGTTGGAGCAGCTGAGTTCACTGACAGCGGCACCTACACTGTTGAGCTCCAGAATGGATTAGGGAAAAGAGAAACATTCAGCTTCCAAGTTCAAATTACAGGTAACTCCCTTCTCCATGTACCTCCAGATTTACTGCCTGTGGGCAGCAGGCAGCGGGGGGAGTTCAGCATGGTGAGCTCTGGTGCAGTTGAGCTGTGCAGGCACAGGGAGAGCTGGAGAACAACACTTCATAAGATTCAGTCTGGCCACTTCCTGGTATTGCTTGGCCATGTCTGCAGGACAGAGCAATCTACTGATTAAAATTACACCCTGCTCCCAGAGTGACTCTGCCTAAAAAGGGGAGCTCACACAGATGGAGAGTGCAAACCACAGGAGAACAGCTCATGCTCTTTCTGACAGCCTAAGGTCAGTGAGCAGCAGGTTGTAGATCTTTTGATCATTGTTATAACAACACCATGCGCTGTCCCCTGAAGAGGTGAAGAGATTTGGCTGTACCAGCCCTTGGCTACCTCTGTCTGTGAGAAGAGGGGAGGAGCAGCAGCAGCCCAGTGAATAGCAAATGAGCTTGTGTGGCTGGAGAGGGAATCACATTTTTGTCCCTTCTAATGACCAGGCTGTTTACTCAGCCCTCAGACAGAGGCTGGACTCAGAGTTTTTAGGGTTCTGTACTGGGCACCTCTGATGTTATTGCCTTCATCTGACAGATATCCCACAAGCACCTGGACCTATTACATTGGAAGAAATTGTGCCACATACAGTGACAGTGACCTGGGAGCCATCGGCATCTGAGAAGTGGGAAAATAACCTCTACTACACAGTCCTGAAACGGGAATCACAGAAGGGCTTGTGGCACGTGGTGGGTGACCTGATCTACACCAACAAGTTCACGTTCACCAAGCTGGTCCCAGGCAGACAATACTACTTCAGGGTTGTGGCAAAAAATGACTTGGGATCCAGTGGCCCATCTGAAACCCTGCAACCTTGGAGAATTTGGAAACCAAAGGGTAAAGCAATGTTTGCAAGTAGTAACCTGTGTGTGGTCATGCTTTTTTCTTCTAGTGTTTCTAACACACCATCCCGAAATAGGTTTCTCCTCTTGTGAATGTTTAGCTGCCCAGAGCAAGAACACATAGAGATACCCAAAGAAATTCCAGCTTGGCAGGGAAGGCCTGTCCCTTATGCAAGGACATTGTGCAGATTGGTCCTTTATTTCCAGCTGTTATATCTTGGAATTTACCCAAAATTAATTCCGAGCAAAATCTAGGGCTTAAACTTTGCAGAAACCAAAGTTTCTGCCTTCAGAGTTAAATTCTGGTTAATCTGAGAAGAAACAGGTTGCAATCCATAGGTGTGTGTCACCTTGGCAGATAGCAGTGCGGAAAGCCAGACATTCTGCACAACCAAATGTCATGGTTGAAGACCAGGCCTTTAAACCCTGACTTCTGTCACTATGGAGATGTATCTCAGCATGTGGTTGCATGCTGCTGTTGTTTTTACAGCTGAATTTCAAGTCAAACCACAGAGGTACAGGGGAGTTAATCAAAACCAGCCCCCGAGAATCCTCGTCCCGTTGAAGCCTCATGTGGTGACGACTGGCAGCGAGTGCCGCATGAGCTGTGCGGTCGGAGGCCACCCGCGTCCGAAGATCACCTGGTACAAGGACAGCAGAGACCTCTCCAATGACCCCGCCTATTTTTGCACAAACGACTTTGGTGTCTGCTCCCTGGTCAT
This sequence comes from Chloroceryle aenea, assembly GCA_013399075.1. NCBI lineage: Eukaryota > Metazoa > Chordata > Aves > Coraciiformes > Cerylidae > Chloroceryle > Chloroceryle aenea. The sequence goes on along the minus strand of VWZY01002760.1, from coordinate 169,088 downwards.
CCTGGGTGTCTCAAAGCCTGATGAAGGAGAATATATGGTGGAAGCCACCAATCAGTCAGGCCGTGCGTTCAGCAGAGCTTTCCTCACTATTAAAGGTAACGATCTTGAACACTCCTCTTCCTTCGCTGTGTGGTGTCAAGATATGTCAATGCTGTCAAGATGCTTTAAAAATGGGGCCTGTGCAGCTTTATTTACTGACAAGAGCAATCTCCTGTAAGGCAGTGGACAGAAATCAAAAGGCAGACCTGAAAAAACCTCTCGATTTCTACATGAGGCAGAAGTTTTGGTTGCCCTTGAGCAAATCCTTTAGAAAGCAATATCCCATCTTCGTTTGAGAAGATGATATCTGGGTTAGATTTTTCTACAGCACAGCAGCTGCAGGATGGCAGATCCTGCAAGATGTGCAAAGTTAGGTGAGGCAGTGAGGAAAAAGATGGTGTGAGGTGGCCAAAGGCAAAGGGAGGGGAGGAAGACAGGGACGTGGTGTAAGTGAAGTACATTGGGGTTCCTGATGAGAACAGAGTCAGTGCAGCTGACTGTGGATAGACTTGTGGTCTATGTGCTTATGGAAGAATACCTCTGGCAGTTTTACTCAGTTCATTATGAAATATCCTCTACTGTGAGACAAATATTTGTGCAATTTGGAACACCTTGGTGGGATTATATGAGTGGAAAACTGGGTCAGTTAAATCCCTGTCATCCTGTCCCTGCAACATTCCAGGTCTCCCTTCCCTTGCACCTTACAGACGATCCCATGTTACACTATTGAGCTACTTCTCTCTCTCTCTCATTTTCAGACTCCACCCTGTAATGTGTCCTTCCCGAGTACATCTCTACACTCCCATGGGATCTGAGAACGGGCTCTCTACGAAGGCTTTGTATTCATTTATTTTCAGAAGTGCATTATAGTCCAAGTGGTTTATTTTTCAGATCCAGTAGTTGCATTTTGATCGTGATGCTGCATTGTAGTCCAAGTGGGGAAAAGAGATTTCAGAGGGTTGTATTTTTGTAATGATCATGGCTTTCCACTAAACCTTTACAACACAGGTGAGAAGCTTCAGGAGCACAGAAGATGAGAGGAAAAATAATTGGCCAAAATGAAACTTTCCATGGAGAACACAGGCGGGAGAGGTCGTTCCACCACACCTCTCACCTGCTGTCAGGCTGCAGCGAGAATATTTCTTGACACCAGAGATCTATGAGATGGCCTTTAGCGTGTGGTTTTCCAATGTGGAGCAATCATTTTAGATTACATGTAATTCTCAGCAGGTTTCCTAACTCTGGTAGCAGCAGTTCTGTGGATATTCCACTGCCAGCAGCAGCTGAATTTACTTTTTCCCTTAACTTCTAAATTCTAAAGAATATCTGCCTGATAGTTTTATCTGGGCAGGAGATAAATCCTCAGACTGGGCTGACGTGGGGTGATGCTACTCGCAGTGAAAATGCATCGATGGGCACGGATGGAAATCTAGAACAGTTCTTTGTGTGCAGATCAGTGCTCTACTTCAAAAAACCTACAGCAACAAGTGCTGTAAAAAAGGATGTATCACCCTAACCTACCACAGTAGTATCACCTTTGAAACATAACCACCCCTACCTTATGACATCACTAGAATGTTTTTGCCTAATGCAAAAAGAGTTTAAAAATCTTTCACGTTTGACCAGAAATAAGAGATACCACCAGAGATCCTCTGGCATGGCTGGGGGATTCCATCATGGTGTGGAGAAGGAGCCTGGAAAGCAAAAATGTTGTGATGACCCTGTGATCCTATGGCCTTGTAGCCTTACCACCAAAGGTACTTTGATGACATCATCTAGAAGACAGGAGAGTTAAGATCAAAGTCTCAAAGCCACCAGATCCTTAGACAGCCAGTCAAACATTTATGTGTGGCTGAAATGGTCTTTTGGATTATATTTTGTACAGTGTTGTACAGACATAGCACCAGTAAATGATGAAATTAAACCATAATTCAGTAAAATCTACCATGAGTAAGTGTCATTTCCAAGAGGGAAGCCTGGCTGATTCCAGAATGCCAGTCTGTGCCTGTTGCAGTTTTCAGCTCTACACACTCACCTCTCACCCCGTACTGCACCCGGAGGTTCCTGTTTAATCGTGAAGAACAGAAGAACAACAGCTCTGAGGCTTTTATAAGTTCATTTCTCGCTAATACTGGGCGTGCTGATGGAGTGGCAGAGCAGTCCAATCTTGAATCATGCAAGTTAGGGTCAAAAAATACAGTGATGTGCATAGCAGTGGAATCCAGCCACTTACTGGTCAGGAGGTACCCCTGGCAAGTGATCTCACGCCTCCTAGCTTGAAGCCATTGATACCAGCTGCTCCTGGGAACATGTTTGTTACGTGCTCATCTGAAGCAAGGGTCGTTTTGTTTACACTGTGATAACCCTCACAGTGCTGTTGTGGCCCCTGTCTCAAGCCCTCTTTGATCCACCAGATGAAGGCTATGGATGTTCCAGCTGTTATATGCAAGAGAAGTACAAGGCTACTCCTCTCTGCCATCTTCCATCAGGGCAGAACTCTCTGTTCTTTCCATTCCTACACATGCGGTCACCTGTGGTCAGTGATCCCAACCTGTGGGCTGCCAAAACCCCTGAAATCTTCCCCCAGGAGAGTGGGGCTTCCCAGGACTGCCAGCATGCACCCACCAGGCTCCAGCCCTGCAGCATGTGCTGGCCTAAACAAAGGGGTAGGGCAGTGGCAGTGCCTGGCCTGAGCCCTGTGCCATGCTTAGGTCACTTGTCCCTGCTCTGCTGACATCTTGAGCACTTGTGGTAGCCAGGTCAGTTGAGTCCCTTGATGTGCTACTTGTCCGTTCTTTGACAGAACCTGGAGACTGGGTATAGACAGTAGGTGTCCATGAGCTGTCTGCCACGGATCTGTGGGTGAAATGGGGCGATGTGCTGAGCCAGAAACATGGGGCCATGGGCAAGAAAGCAAATGCCTGGTGCTACTGCTGAAGGGCTCCTTCATGCTCTGTTGGGAACTGCAGTGCTGCACCTGGAGGAGGGTCCGTTGGGGTTTAGATGTTTCTTCTGAGGTGGCCTGTAGCTCCATGCAATGAGGGAGAGTTAATTCACACAGGGAGAAGGACACAGAATCACAGAATGTTAGGGGTTGGGAGGGACCTCTGGAGATCATCGAGTCCAACCCCCCTGCCAGAGCAGGGTCACCCAGGGCAGCCCACACAGGAACAGAGCCAGGGGGTCTGGAAAGTCTCCAGAGCAGGAGACTCCACAACCTCTCTGGGCAGCCTGGGCCAGGCTCTGTCACTGGAACAGTGCAGAAGTTTCTCCTCCTGTTGAGGTGGAACTCCCTGGGTTCCAGTTTGTGACCATCACCTCTCATCCTATCCCAGGTCACCAGTGACAAGAGCCTGGCCCCTTCCACTTGACCCCCACCCTGCAGAGATTTGTAAACATTCATAAGATCCCCAAGAGCCTTGGTCTGAAGGTCAGCAAGGCTGAGGAGGGTGCCTGTGCACAAAACTTGCCAGGGCTGCTGCTCTCTTGGAGGAGAATCACCTCAAGTTTTGCTTCCCTATTGGCAATGACCTGATTATCTTCCCTGTAATCTGCATGTTTTTGGGTCCCAGCAGCTTTGAATTAGGTTCCTACCTGGGGATGCACTTGATGCTCTTTGCTCTCTGGATATGCTGAGAGGAGGGAGACATTCCTTGCAAGGCTGAATGACAAACACCAAGGTTTCACTAGCTTCAGACTGACTTACATGGGTGAGATATTGTAGGAGCGTGTGGTAGTTTCTGTGTCACAAATATGCAGCATTTGCTGTTTTCTTCTTGGTGACAAACAGAAGGGCCAAGACTGTTGGAAGGGCCTGAACCTTTGAGACTGAAGCCTGAGTGATCTCTGGAAGGACCTGCTGCACCAGGACCAGGGGATTCTTGCAAGTCTTACTGGGTGTTGTATGCTTATCCCTGCTCACAGATGGCAGCAGCAGAGGTGGTGTGCATGGGTACAAATGGCCAGTCAGCAGGAGAAGCAGGTGAGTGTTTCAGAGTCAGCAGTGCTGCTTGTTTATCTGCTGCACTTTGATTGCAGCAAAGTGATGCCTCCCCTTCCCAGGAATCACCCTCTGACGCAGAAGAGCCAATGCTGCTGGGTGGGGAGAGAGTGTGGCTTGGAAGGAGCTGCCAAACCTCCCTGGTCTGAAAGTGAGCAGCCTCCCCAGTCACAGACAGGAAACCAGGCTACAAAAGCCTTGGCATCTCCAGAGATGCCCTGAGCTCCATTTCCCTATTTCTTGAAGTGAAAGTCTTCTCATTTAAGTGGTTCCAAACCAGGTCTCTAGATGCCAGAACTGGCAGTAATCGCCCAGTTGCTGGCACAGCCAAGAGGGACGACTCAAGCTGTTCAGGCTGATAAAATCCCCCTCTAGCATCCCTGGTGCTGCTCATTTGCTGCTGGCTTGGCAAGAGGATCTCATGCCATGATCCCTGTGGGCTGGCCAGCTGCTCCTGGACCCCTAGGGTGGCTGAACTTGGTAGTATTTAGAGAAATTATTGCCTAGAACCTGCCCCACATCCCTTTTTCATGGTTTACTATCGCTCTTCACAGTCACTGTTTGAATCTGTGTTAAGCTTTAGGGTCAGGGCCACTCACTAGTCCTGTAACAGATGCTCTCTGTTAACCCCCCTCCCTTCCCAAAGTGGAAGAGAAAGGGAATAAGGAAGAGAGACTCATGGGTTAGAAAACTAAACTAGCTTTTATGAAAATAATAAATGTAATATATGCAAAAATCAATATCAGTGATGCTGTGGAGCAGGCACTGGGGAAGTTTCAGACTGGACTCGGTGGCAGATGAGAGCTGGATACAGGAGCTGGGTTCTGGAACCAGATTCAGGAACACAGAGACTGGGATCAAAGGCAGAACAGACAGAGCCCTCCTCAGATGCCAGCCATTGGAGAAGAGACTTGACCCTTGTCATTCCTCAGCTTTACACTGAACATGCCGTACATGGGCTGGGATCCCTCACTGGTCAGTTTGGGGTCACCTGTCCTGGCCACTCCTCCCCTCAGGTGCCATCTCTTACTTACTGCACCCCAACGTTGTGCACAAGACCCAGCAGTGAACTTGGTCTGCTCAGGAGCAAGTGTAAGCAAGAGCCTTTGTGCACACACCAGCCCCTGGCAGTGACTGTACCCATGGAGCGTTACCACTGCCAGAAGCAGAGACTGCCTGTGGGTATCTGCTGCTAGCTCCAGACCGTGCAGCTACCCAGAAGAGACTGAGATGGGAAGTACAATCCCTGAACAGAACTAGTTCTGTTCTAACTCAAACCAGGACAATTTGGAAGATGGTGCCTGGGGAGCTGGGCTAAGTCTGGTGTCTTTTCCTTCCAGGAACTGCTTGTGACAAGCAGAAGCTGTTGTCCAGGCGCCCCAGTCCCCAGTTTCTGGTCACCAAGGTGTGGCAGGGCTGCTGTTGTGTGGCATGGCCACAGCCTCTGCAGGGCTTGGCCTCTGCTGGCACTTGCCCTGCAGTTCCTCAGAGCTGCTCCCCCAAATTCCCACCCGATGAGGTAGTGGCAATACCAGGCCAGTGGAGTTTGTCTCTAAAATGGTGTTATGAGCACCAAGGAGAGCAATGCTCCTGAGCTGGGCAGGCCAGGTGAGCTCTTCTGCTGACTCCCACCCAGGCGGAGGTCATGGGGTGTGGTGCTGAATGTGCCAAGCTCTGCCTCTGCCATGGAGTGTTTTTTCCCCCTCTCTCTTACCAGGCAGGGTTGGGCCTGGCTAATTTTGATGTACGTCACCCCCTGCCACGGGTGAGCCGCTGTGACAGCTTGGGATGAACCAGCTGGAGAGCAGGTTTCAACAGCACCAGAGCAAAATCCCCTCAGCACCTCAGAGTGAGATGATGGATCCTGTCAGGGCAGAAAGCAGGACCTTGCACAGGAGCCTTCCTTGGCAGAAGGTGTGCTTGGTGTGTTTGGCTGATTTGCAGAAAAAAAATTTAAAAATCTCTTGTTAGGACTCTCAACTTCTGTGATTTTTGGTGACCTGGAGAATGAAATTGTGTCTGCTCATAAATCAGCAGTGCCTTCCCGTGCAGTTTTCTGAGTGCTAATGTCAGCCCTAGGGACTCTCTGGACTGTCTTCCTAATTGATTTTCTCTTCTTTCTCCTACTTAGTGAAGACTTTTCTCCATCCATTGTGGTCCTCGAGGGGCAGAAGGCTCCTACCTCTTCTCCAGGTTCTCTAGTGTGTGGAGCACAAGTGTTAGGAGGAACAGCAGAGGGACATGGTTTAGTGGTGCCCTGGCAGTGCTGGGTGTTAACTTGTTGGGTGTTGGACTTGATGATCTGAGGAGTCTTTTCCAGTCTAAACAGTTCTATGATTCCTAGTCTGCTGTGTGCTGTGGATGGTCATATTCCTATGTATGCCCTGTGCTGCTGCATGTCCCACCTCCCTTCTCTCCAGGATAGTGCTGGTCAGGGCTATGGGCCTCATCTTGCTGACTGAAGTCCTTTAGAAGGAGATGCTGCTTCAGTCCTGCCTCTCTGTGCACCCAAGAGTTTAAAGGTTGTTTGGATGATGGTCTTTTTTGGCTGGTAGGCAGGAGACGGAGTGGGGACTTAGGCTGGTGTCCTTGGGAAGCCTTTCAACATGGAGCCCATCAATGCATCTGGCAGCGCATCATCCTTCCACATGAAAGGCTCTGGCTCTGTTGGTGTGAGTCAGTGAGCAGTCCATGGGATTGAACTCAGGCTCAGCTCATCCTCCTGGCAGAGCAAGGCTGTGATGAGCTAGCACTGGGCAGCGCATGGAGCAATGGCTGCCCAATTTTCACCCATCCCCAGGATGTAGCAGTCACAGGAGGGGACCCGGTTGCCTCTGGAGGTGGCCGTGCTCAGAAGGGAGAGGCAGACTTTGGAACGGTGGAACAGCCTCTGTCCATGCTTCCCTCCAGCTGCACAGCCCGTCCCATCCCTTCATCTCCAGGGAGTGGAGCTGTAGGACTGCTCCTGGCTCTCCCCAGGGACAATGCACAGAGGCTTCCAGCCTAGGAGGCTCTGCCTCTCCAGCTCCTTCAGAGGTTTAAGACACTTTAGAGCCCCAGCGTCCTCCAGAAGACTGTTTAGGAGCTACCATTGGCATGTCTTACCTCCAGCTGGAGGGATGAACTGAACAAGGCCATCATTCCTGGGCGATGAGATTTGGGCAGGAGTAGCTGTACACTCAAGGGGGCCTTGGCAGGCTCTCCCCCAGACTTTTGAGGATGATGCTCTTCTATAGGCTCCTGTAGCTTAGATCCAAACATCATCATCTCTGCTTCCAAAGCTTGTCTCCCCCTTTGCTCCTGAGTGGAGTCAGTGCAGCTGGCCTGGAGGTGCAGACCAGGAGCTCAGAGTGAGGGGAGAGAGGCAGATACACCCCATCTACACTCAGAGCCACGTTCAGCTCTGGTTTCATGGCTGAAGGATGGAGAGGTCTGGGAGCAGAGCACGAGCACCTGCAAGTCCTTCTGTTTTGTGTGAAGCAGGCCAGTCACCAGACTGGTCACCAGTCCAGGGCAGTGTTATGTGGTGGGGCAAGATGAGGACTGTGGCTTCACCTAGGTCCAGCTCAGTGTCCTGCTCAAGGTGGAAGAACTGAAAGTCAAACAAACTGCTCTGGTCTGCTTTTGGTCTCCCATGGCTCCCTTCTTTTTCTCAATCTCCAGTAAGACTTTGTTCTTATTCACAGAATCACAGAATGTTAGGGGCTGGAAGGGACCTCGAAAGATCATCCAGTCCAAGCCCCCTGCCAGAGCAGGATCCCCTAGATCAGGTGCCACGGGAACATGTCCAAGTGGGTTTTGAAAGTCTCCAGAGCAGGAGACTTCACAACCTCCCTGGGCACCCTCAACCTGAAAAAGTTTCTCCTTATGTTTGCATGGAACCCACTGTGTTCCAGCTGCACCCATTGCCCTGTGTCCTACCATTGGACATCACTGAGCAGAGCCTGGCTCCATCCTCCTGCCCCTCGCCCTTTCCAACTTTAGAACCGTGACTGAGGTCACCCCTCAGTCTCCTCTTCCCCAGGCTCCAGACCCCAGCTCCCTCAGCCTTTCCTCAGCAGGGAGATGTTCCACTCCCTGCACCACCTCTGGGGCTCTGCACTGGACTCTTTCCAGCAGTTCCCTCTCCTTCCTGAAATCTCTTAAAGTGTCTCCCATCCCTCCCAGAAGGTGGTCAGCCAGACAGCAAGGGTGCTAGGGATTGGCCACTGGGGTGGAGTGTGAAATGGCTGATGCTGACCACCCCCAGCTGCCTATCCTAGTCTGTGCAATTGCACTGGAAGAATTTGGAGCCCACATGAGAGGGATGAATTTGATGCTGATCATATTTTGAAGGAGATAGTCCTGTAACACCAGGGCAGTCTGGCCAGGGAAGGATGCTTTGTGCTGCAGGATGCTGGTTTTGGTAGTGGATGGGACCCCTGTGGGATGATGGGTTGCTCCACGACTTGATGGAGGCCAAGGAATATGAAGGACCTGCTCTGCAGGGTCAGCTTTGCTTCATTTGTTCAAGGGAAGTAAAAGGAACCAAATCTCTTCATGCCCCGTATCTGTCTGGAGAAGCACGAGATGGACTCACTTTGTGACTCTTGGTCCTGGATCTGCAATGGTTATGGGATACTCCATGTGCAGGGGTGATGCTCCCAAGGGGAGAAGCTCTACTTCTGACAAGTTCCAAGTCCCTACCCTTTGTCCTTGCAGGTTTAGGATGCCGTGGGTGTGTGTGTGCCTTCACCATGTCCTCCTGGCCCTGCAGCTCCTCTGCATGCTTTGTCAGTGCCAGTTTCACCTGGGATCTCTTTCATGCAGCAGCACGGGCAGTCTGTTGGTGAGCTAGAGAGGTGCAGGCACTGAAAGCTAAAATTGCCTGGGCAAGCCACCCCTGAATGCCCAGGGACGCTTGGCTGAAACTCTGCTGCAATTGGCAAGGGAGTAAAACTGGACAGGCCTGAAGTATCTCTAAACCCTCTGCAGAATGTCTCAGCAGTGATTCAGTATCTGATGGGAACCCAGCAGCTGCCCACCTCAGCTGAATCTCTCGAGTGCTTTAGGCAGCTGGTGCAAAGCTGCTGCTCTCAGGGCGCTTCCCCGCTGTGCTTACCATGATGGTCATCCAAGGCATAGGATCATAGATGGTTTGGGTTGGAAGGGACCTTCAAGATCATCCAGTTCCACTCCCCTGCCACGGGCAGGGACACCTCCCACTAGACCAGGTGGCTCAGAGCCTCAGCCAGCCTGGTCTTAAACATTTCCAGGGATGAAGCGTCCACAGCTTCTCTGGGCAACCCATTCCAGTGTCTCACCACCCTCATAGTAAAGAACTTCTTCCCAATGTCCAATCTAAATCTGCCCTGCTCTAGTTTTGAACCACTGCCCCTTGTCCTATCACCACATGCCCTTATAACAAGTCCCTCCCCAGTGTTCCTGTAGGGCCCTTCAGGTATTGGAGGCTGCTATAAGATCTTCTCCAAGCCTTCTCTTCTCCAGGCTGAACAGACCCAACTCCCTCAGCCTGTCCTCACAGGAGAGGTGCTCCAGCCCTCTGATCATCTTCATGGCCTCCTCTGGACCCTCTCCTATAGTTTCATAGAAGCCACAGGCAGGTTTCCTCCAGGGCAGCGTGTCAAGACGCACGAGCTTCTCAGGCTCTGTTTCAACCCAAATGGACCCGTTAGTGATGCTGGCAGTGTAAAGCTGGGTGGAGGTGTTGACCAGACCATAATTTCCTGCCTAAGGTTACTTCTGGGCCTGCAAACTTGAAAGGCAAAACAAAAACAGTGCAGCAAAGGTGATGTTAGCTGTTGACTGCTGAGGCCAAACGAGGTGGATGCAGTGTGGACGGGATTTCCATCTGAGTTACCACCAAACGTTCTGTGGGTCACAGGCGTGTGCTTAAACCAAGCGCTGCTGTACCTGATGGAGCTCACTGCTCTTCAAGGAGCTTTTTGTGGAGCCAGGATGCAGCAGGCAGCACTAAAAAGGTGGTACCATGTGTGCTCACAGCAGCCTCAGGAGGCATCTTGATTCACAGAGAAGATCCTGTTAATCCACAAGAAGCTGAAGTGTTTGCACAAAGATAAGGAACTCGTGGGAACATCTGCATGGCTCATCTACTATTCTTGATGGAAAAAGGGATTTTCGATACCTCCAGCTTCATGTCTTTTCCTCTGCCCAGCCCTGGCACTGGAAGAAAGATGGTGTCTGCCCCATGGGCTGTGGTCCTCCAAGGGTCAGAGCTATCTGAAAACTCAACCAAAAAGGATCACACTGAACTGAAATGTGAGTAAAATGACCGAGAGTAGAAAACCATGATGTGCTTGTACGGGCTGACACTTGCTTCCCCCAGTCTTGCTGGTGACACTGGCTCCTCCTCGCCCTCGGCAGGCACAGCCTTCTCCAGCAGATGCAGATTTGCATGACAGACCCAGAGGCACTGGCCTGTGAAGTTCTGTTACCCTGCAAATGACATTTCCTCCTATTTGCTCACTCCTGTGTGAGTGAAGCCGCTCTCTGACCCAGCCCCAACCTCTGGTCTGGGCAATGCTGTCCCCTCTCAGGTGGCCTTGGAGTAGCCGGAGTTTCCTGAGGTGCTGGGTCATGCAGCTCTTGGCTTTCTGTGCCTACAGCTCTGCCTTTCTCACACTTGTCTGTGTACAGCCACCTGTCCTCTGCGTGGTCCCTTCGATGAGTCAGTGGCTGCCTCCCCCATCGCTTGCTGGTGCTGCTGCTTTTGCTGCTGTCTCTGCTCAGAGCCGTGCGGGCAAACCCAGATTTCTACGCTGTCTTTCCCCTCCTCTCCCTCCCCGGCCATACCCCAGCTCCTTTGCTGGCAGCAGTGGCCACCCCGGCTTTCCACATCTCTGATGTAAGGCTGGCAGCAGGCTGGGGTTGTTTTGCTTCCTCCAGCAGACTGCCGCCTGCCTTGCCTCTGCCTACACCCGGCTCCTGGCTCTTCTGCCTTGGTGTGGCACGTCGTGGCCTTTGTTCTCGCCCGTTGCATGGCGAGCAGATGAAAGCCAACTGAGAAGCATAATTTATAGCTAGCTTGAAACACAGTTTTGGCAGGGCAAAGCACGCCAAAAGATGTGGCAATGCCTGAGGAGCTGCGCTCATACTGCTTATCAAATGATGCTTGAAAGGCTCAGTAATTCAAGAGGAGGGTTGGGTTGCTCAATTCTAGCAGAGGATCAACTGCCTCTATTACAGGGACACGTGTTTGGGAGCAAGGAGCTGATAGCTGCCTTTTGGAAACTCGTCCGGCAGGGCTTCGGAGCCTTGGTCTGAAGGGCAGTGAGGATGAGGAGGGTGCCTGTGCACATACCTGACCAGGGCTGCTCCACCTTCCTTTCCACCATTCTAGAAAACCAGCTCAGAAAGCAGCTTGTTGCCTTTCACCCAATCAAATATGTGAGTAAGCTTCACACCGATGACGCTGAAATCTCCGCTCAGCAGGAATTCAGCGCCGGGATGTGGGCTGACTGCGCAGTAACCTCCCGTGGCCGGGAAAGCCTGGCAGCGTGGCAGCCCCTTCCCTCTGGCTGTCAGATGGCCACAAGCAGCCCCACGGCCGCCCAGACCTGCCGAGCACACGGTGCAGGGCCCTGGGCAGCGTGTGAGGAGCGTGCGCCCGCGCAGACCGCGCGCCCTGGGAGCACGGCTTGCCTCTTCCAAGCGGCTCAGATGGCCAATGCCTGGAGCATCTGGCACTGCCTGTCCCTGCTGTGAGATGCGGATGTTCTGGCTGCAGTGGGTGGAGTGTCAGGTGCTTGAGGAGGGGCAGGGTTTTAGTGTTTTAAGATGAAAAGGAAGCTCAGAAAGTCACCTGGCCCTCCCAGTGTATTATTGGCAAAGAAGCTAAGGACACTCTTTACAAGGAGTCACTTGGAAATGATGAGGGATAACGGGTACAAGTGACCCCTGGGGAGATTCTGGTTGGACACAAGAGGAACGTTTTTCACGAGGACAATCAGCCACTGGAATAATCTCCCCAGGGAAGTGGTCGAGCCTCCAGCATGGGACACATTTGAGATCCAGCTGGCCAGGAGCTGGGCCACCTTGTCTGGATCAGGCTTTGCCAAGGATGGACCGGATGATGCCTGAGGTCGCTTCCAACCTGGGATTCTATAATTCCAGGACAATGCAACTGACCCTTGCTCAAAAGTGGGATCTGTCTTCTCCTTAAAGACTTCCAGTGCTGTAGGCTCCATGGGTCACTGGCATACAAGACACTTGCCCATATCACCAGCAGCTTCTTTTTTTTCTCCCCCTCAAAACCCCCTTTTTCAGTCTGCTGGTAGGAAGAGTCCAGGACCCACCCTCCCTGTTAACCAGCCCCAGAAGCCAGGATAGGTGAGACTTTGGATCCAGCCTCCTGTCCCCTGGAGTAACACCAACTGTGAAACCCTGGGACAATTATGAGCCTTTAGGACACTCGTGTTTCTTGTGTGGGAAAGACCAGGCACCAAGGGAAGATGCTGTGATGTTGCAGAGGCCATTCCAGCAGCTCTGTTGGGACTACTGAGCTTTTTGGGTTGCTGGGCTCCTTAGAGAAGTCTGATCCATACATGGATCATCTGCTGGTGTCTCACATGTGTTTGTGTCCTCACATGGAGACATGGTTGCCCACAGGGACAGGAAACTTCCAGGACATGAGGCCTCAAGTAGAACAGGGAGTAGAGCTGTCTAGATAATTTGTGTTAAAACCTATTTCTGCAGAGAAGGCTCTTAAATTTATTGCATTTTGTCAAATCAACTGAAATCAGAGATTAAAAATTATTCAGGGCAGCTGCTACTTAATAACTACTGAAAGATCCTTTCTGCTTTTCTAGATCAAACATCTGTGTAAAATGTCAGACTGTTTTTATGACAAGAGGAAGACGAGGCACTTTGATCTACAGAGCCAAGGTAAAATTTCTTTTCCAGTCATTCCTAAGCAGCAGAGCCATCCTTAATGGTTGAATTTTAATGAAATTACATGTGCATTTCAACCTGGCCAGTTACTGTGTCTTGAGAGAAAAGAGAAATCGCTGTCTGGTGTCACAGAAGTGGTGAACCTACTCTGCAACCTTGGCATCTTCTCGCTGCAGATCATTAGCCTTGAGCTTGGCAGCATGGCAAACAAACGTGGGAAACCCCATCGGTAGCCACGTTCTAGCTGCCAGACAACTCAGTCCTGCCCTTCCACGGGGATGTTTGCAGTCCCCCAGAGGTTATGAATGACTTTGTAGTTAAAAATGACAGTATTTGGCCAGTTTGGTCACAGAGCCCTCGTCTGTGCGCTGAAATGCCCCGTGAGTCCATGAAGCTGCTGGTCAACTTGGTTAATAAGTCCCTTTTCCCTTGTCAGGGAAGATGGCTGGGGCCAGGCTGTGGTGTTAGTCATCACATACCGGGAAGCTGAAGGAGGTGGAGCCTTCATCCTGGAGAAGCAGAGGTTACCTGACCTTCACCACGGGAGGAAGGGACAGGCCCTTCTCCAAGGTACACGAAGAAGGACAAGTGACAACATGGCAGAGGCTGCAGCAGGGACAATTTCAGCTGTACAGAAGGAAAAAGTTTTTTCACTTGAGAGACATGCAGCCCTGGGATGGGATCTTTTATTGGCAATATTCAAAACTCAACTGGGCAAGGACTGGAGCAACCTGAGCTGACTTTGGACATGATGCTGGATTCAGGACCTCTCAAAGTCCTTTCAGCCTGAATCTTTCTATGATTTTCCCCCAGTGAAGGGCAATCTCTTCACACACACACAGGGGGCAGCTTGTTGTGTCCTACAGAAGACTCGGAAAGTCTTGACAATGATGTATCTTGACTGGGCTTTGGCAACCTAGAAAATGGCAGGATGAGCTGGTGGACAAACCCTAGCCCCTGCGTCCTCTGCACCAGGGCATGTCATGTGTGGGACGTTCCTGCGTGGCTGACTTGGTTACACGTGTTTCGATTGTGAAGCGGGGTTGGGTGGTGCTGTCCTCAGCAGCACAGCAAGAGGTGAGGGATGCACTCTGGAGGACAAGCCTCCTGTTGTCCTCCTTGATTTTGTTTCATGGTTGAGCCATCAGACCCCGCCCCGAGGGCCAAGTGCTGCTTCTGCCCCTGACTCCACTTTGGAATTGCCAGCCAGTGTCACACAGTCCCTCTGCAGTGGCCTGGGGCTGCTGGGATGTGGAGCAGGAGATCAGCCAGCCAGCCGGGAGGCAGAATAAATTGCATCTTTAAACCAAGGCTGAGGGGAGGTGCTCAACTCCTCTGCCCTGAGCTCTCCGAGCTGGGTGTCGGAGCTGGGTCAGGCTGTCTTGGCAGTGGGGTGGCTGTCGCTGTGCCACACGGGCTGGAGCAGCAGCGCAGTGCATCCCAGAGCAACCCAGTTTCCCCCTGCACAAGTAGACAAGACAACAAAAATTTACCCTGGTGCTTCAACCTATTTCCAACAGAGGGGATTCTGCAAGAAGACACCTGGCAAAAGGCACTTGAAGGCCATCTATTAATTGATTCATAGCAGTTTTTATTTTGAAAGGTTTCATAATTTATTTGGAATAGAGAACGAACTTCTAGGATACCTGGTCCTTCCTTTACGACTGGGAGTATAACAATCATTCAAGTCCCTCCTCGCACTGCACAGTGAGTGCCAGGTGAGTAAATACTTCCCCTGCCCCATACTTAATGTCCATGGGTCCTCTTCATCCCCCCAACCCAATTTGTCTCCTTGTGCCTGACCATGACACCACAAGACCTCTGGGCCCTTAGGATAAGGTGGGATAGAGGAGTCAGCCATGCTCCACATGTCTCCCAACTGGTGAGCATCCCCAGGGTGGAGCAGAGACGTGCCATGGTCCAGGGCATCTCAGAGCTGTTCCTGATGGGAGACTGATGCTGTTCACTTGGCGTTGTGAGTAATCTGTGTTTGGGAGTAATTTGTGCATCTGTGTCCTCTTCTCAATCATTTTCTCCTCTCCTTGGCTGGAGCTCCTTGAAGCAGCTGAGACTCCTCCAAGGATTGCAGGGGGGATGCCATAGCCCTGCATGTATGTGGAGAAGGGTCTCCACATACATGCATCTCACACCAAGGAGGAGTCAGGTGAAGTGCAGTATCAGAGCCTTTCCAAATGCAGAACAGCCAGGAGGATGGGGAGGTGAAGTCCTCCAGCAGCTGCTTTTCCAAAGGAGAGGATGAGCATGGCATCACTGTGACTGGCAAAGGACATCTTCACCCACCACAGATCCCAGTGGGCAGCAGTGCTGAGTGATGCTGGTTTAGACAGCGTTTGGATTAACGGCGCAGGACACCACGTGCATGGGGTCAGCCCAATGTTTTAATCTGGAGAGGACTCTCCTGTGTTAGTGGTTGCAGTCACATCCTGCTGGAGTTTGGGTAGGCAAGAGGCCAGGCCTGGAGGACAGGTAGTGAGGTGATGTCACCACAAACTGGTGATCCCAGTGCTCAGGCTGCTCTGATCCTCCTCAGGAGAGGGCAACTATGTCAGTGTCAAACAGCATCTTTGTGCTTAAACTGGGATGAAATTCTGATAGGACTCACTGTCACAGGATATGGGGAGAAGTAAAACCCCAACCCAAGGTCCTGGAGAGAAAAAGTGCTCTGGAGGGAAAGGAAGAGGCTCCACTGGTGCCAGGAACATCTGTGCCTCCCCACAGAGCACAGGGTGATGGAGCGATGGCGCTGCCAGATGTGGTGTGGGCACGTGGCCATGTGGAACCCAGTGGGGAAACCTGGCATTTGGTGTGACGTGGTTCACAGGCCAGGAGGCACTCACAGCCCTCCCCCGCTCCTGGTCGCACCCCGTGTTCCCCATCAGTCCCAGGGGCTGTAGCATGCTCAGCTCCTGCTCCCCTCACCGGAGGCTGCTTTAACAAGTCGGGTCACACCAGGATATGTTGCTAAATCATTACATAAGCTGGTCTGCGAGGTTTGGGTTCCTCCCCACCAGCTGTGTGGGGGATTTCACAACGCCGTGGAATCGAGGGCATCCTTGCGCCGTTTGCTCCTCCCGACAGAGGTGTCCGGTCACCTCTGCGCCGTTCACGGTGGGAACAAGCTGTCCCCTCCCAGCAGTGTTTCTGCGCTGGTCCAGATTGTGCCGTGCCCGGGTAGCAGCGGCGC